>VNJT01010936.1:0-15149 GCA_008042655.1 Drosophila burlai | reverse complement strand
GCTTGGTCCAGGGATTGAAGGGATCGTAGTCCTCCTGGTTTTCCTCTGCCAGAGCCACCCGCTTCCTGCTCGTCTCATCCTCACTGTCCGATTCCTGCTTTTTCTGAGTTAACTCCCTGCTAACCGCCAATTGCTCGGCCAGATCCTTGCGCACATCCTTGTCGTATTTCGCCCGCACCTGGAGATTCTTGGCCCAGGTGCCAGTGTTCTTGTGTCGCAAACTCGCTCGCTCCTGCACTCGACTCTTCTCCAGGGCATTGAGTTTCTCGAGGGCCGCTTCTGGGTTTGTCTTCTGCAGAAGCTCAAACTCCTTCATCTGCTCCAGCATCTTTTGGCGCTTCTGCAGCTTGTGGTACTTCTTGGACTTGATTTTGTTCTGCATGCGCTCTTTGGCCGACTTCTGGGACTCGCGCATCTTCAAATAGGCCAACTCCTTGCGGCGGGCGAAGAGCTCATCGCGGGTGAGCTTCTTTTGCAGTAGCTGGCGCTCCCTTTTGGCCTGCTCCTTCTCATCGGTGGTGTCGCCAATTTGCGCTTTGCGCAGCTCACGCAGCTTGAGGTTGCTGGCCTCCAGCTCCTTGGCCAGTTCAGACTTGAGGCTTGTTTTCAGGGGACGCGCATTCGCCGCGGTGTTTACGTAAATCGTATCCGTTTTCAGGGGAAATACCTGCGTTTCCGCCGAACGCTGTTGGGCCACCACAGCGTCCCAGCGGCCCAGCTTTTTGGTCACTCCCTCGTACCCAATGGTTCGCTTAATGCGATCCGCAGCCGGCTTCTCGAGGGGCTTCTCCAGCACCTTTTTGCTGCTCTGCACATTCTTCAGCTTTTTGCCCGTCTGACTGTGCTTGGTGGAGGTGCGAAGGATCTGCACCAAGTCGTTGAGACCCACCGCCCTGGGAGCCCTATCAGTGGCCGTCGACGACGACACGCTCTTCACCAGCTGGAACTCATCCTGGCGAGTCTGCCGCTCGTCGCGCGTTGATTTCTGGATGTGCTGCACGTTGCCCAGACTGCCGATGGCCTGCAGCAGCTTCTTGTGTGCCCTCGGATCGTATTGCTCCTCATCGTCACTCATGTTTGGGTTAGAATATTCGCCAAATTCAAAAATAATAAACGAATGATTTCACAGCGCACGTGTACAAGGCAACAGCTGGTTGTTATCGATAACTTTCAGAAAACTATTGTTTGTCAATATTATTTTCAAGGCACAATATTGAATAAATATAAAACTATATATTTTAATTTGGTTAATCTAATTGAGTTGAAAACGGGGTTTTACTTGTTTTGAGTTTACTTTTCACTTTCGATATAATATAAAAAATCGCACACATTTAGGCCATCTCCAAACTATCGATAGGTGACCGGCACACGAGAAATGCCGACTATCGACTCCTCTTTTGTTTACAAATTCATTTTGTGGACGGTGTGTGCGCCATGGCCGACACGAAATCTGGACGGCATGCAGCGGCCAGTGGCAGTGGCACCAGCGGGCTCACCCCCCTGGTCCAGGGACCGGAGAACCTGGAGTGCAAGGACTTTCAGGAGTATCTGCGCACCCGGCAAACGCCCGAGACTCTGGAGAAGCTATACAACTATCCGCCCATTTGCTTGGCTGTTTTCCGAGAGCTGCCCGAGCTGGCGAGGCAGTTTATCATACGCATTCTGTTCGTGGATCAACCAGTGCCGCAGGCGGTGGTCACATCCTGGGGAGCACAACGTTTCGCCAAGTGAGAACGATCTCTCGCAATGCTTTTAAGGATTCTACCAAGTCTGTTTCCACAGGGATCAATCGGAGGCCACAAGCTGTTTGACGGCGTTGAACGTCTGGCGGGTTACCGCTATTCCTGGCGGCCTCACAGCCTGGGAACTTTCGCCCACGTTTAAGAAGAGCGTGCGCCAAGTGCTGCTGGGCGGCGGCAAGCCCTGGCCCATGACCAACACGCTGGAGAAGGACTCCAAGCCCAGGGACATTGCCTTCCTGGACACCTATGCCATGTCCCGGTGGCGCTGCGTCCTCCACTACATGGTGGGAACGGGAAATCGCAATGGCACCGATGCCGAGGCCATTAGTCCGGATGCTGTGCGGATTCTGCTGCACGCCAACCTGATGAAGCGCGATGACCGGGATGGCATCACCATTACCAGGCAGGGATTTCAGTTCCTGCTGCTGGACACACGGGCGCAGGTGTGGCACTTTATGCTGCAGTACCTGGACACGTGCGAGGAGCGAGGCATCTCGCTGCCCGAATGCCTCTCCATGCTGTTCCAGCTAAGCTTCTCCACTCTGGGCCGGGATTATAGCTCGGAGGGCATGAACAATCAGATGTTGACCTTCCTGCAGCATCTGAGGGAGTTCGGATTGGTCTTCCAGCGCAAACGCAAGGAGGGGCGCTTCTATCCCACCCGCTTGGCCCTGAATGTGACCAGCAAGGAGGCAGCGGCCACCACTACAGTGGCCACCAATGAGGATGAGGGCGGCGTACAGGACTCGGGTTACATTGTGGTGGAAACCAATTACCGTGTGTACGCCTACACGGACTCACCACTCCAGGTGGCGGTCCTCGGACTGTTTACGCAGCTCCTCTACCGCTTTCCCAATCTCGTGGTGGGCGTGCTCACTCGCGATTCGGTGCGTCAGGCGCTGCGCGGCGGCATCACAGCGGAGCAGATTGTCTCGTATCTGGAGCAGTACGCGCATCCCAACATGCGGCTGGTCGAGTCGGCCATTCAGTCGAAATCCTGCCTGCCACCGACGGTCGTGGATCAGATCAAACTGTGGGAAATGGAGCGCAATCGATTCACCTACACGGAGGGCGTTGTCTACAATCAGTTCCTATCCCAAACCGACTTTGTAACGCTGCGCGACTACGCCCAGTCGATCCACATGCTGGTGTGGCAGAACGAACGAACGCGCACCATGGTCGTGCAGAAGAATGGCCATGACGATGTCAAGCGGTACTGGAAGAAGTACTCAAAGAGCGGTGTCTAACCCAGGGAAGGGAGCTGGAACAGAGTTCGTTTGGTTTAATATTTAAGTTAGCATTTAATTTATTGCGAGAGAGGAATATGGAAGGTAATTACACGCAAAGAGACCACATTAAAGCTAGTTCTGAGTTGGGTTCGATTTGTGTGGATAAGATTGGGTTAGGAGTACCTCAGGAGCCGAAAGGGAGCCCCTCCAACTGGGGGTTTCATTCAAAACTCACAACTTTTTGCCTTGTAAAAGAGGTAAAAGAGGGTTTAAGTTAATTTAACTTAAGCAAAAATTGAAAGTAAAGGCAAAAATAAATATTTCGCTCAAATAATTTCTATATACAAACGACAGCTGACTTTGTTTTGCTTTTAAACTTAAGCATCTCTCAAAAATGCAAATATAAGTTAAAAATAAAGTTACACTGTAACTATCGATAAAGAGGGAACTCGATATATTATTATCGACCGTGCACGATCGAAGAAGTGCGATCACTCTCACGAGAAGGCGCCAAACGAACAAAAGTGAAAATTAATAAAGAGAGAAAATATGAGTTTTACACATTGAAAAATTAAAGATTTAATAAGTCAGGCGCTCAATTGAAAAGCTCTGCATAACTTTCCATTAAATAGCGTAAAAAGAAGAGCTCCCAGTCCCTGGGATATTTTCTTAAAAAATGTATAAATACAACGACCTAATCCTCATCCTCACCATTCTACCCCTAAGAGAAACGTATAAAAACCTCCGCCTTAATACAAGATCGGCCTTTGGGGCATGCACAGATTGTAGTAGCTGCTTTTAGTCCAGAAATCCATGCCCTTCCAGCCGCACCAGCCCTTGATCTGAATGGTGGCCAAGTCATCGGCACCTGTGTAATGGGGATCCAATATTAAGAACTTCACCTGACCCGTCTGCACGCAATAGTCCACGCCGATAATCGTGTGGGCCAGCACACCGCCGCCAATCATCACGGGCGTGCCTTGGGTTTGGAAGTGCATGGCCAGTTCGGAGGCAACGGTGGCCAATTCCGCGCCCGAGGCCACATGCAGGATCTTGGAGTCGACGTTGAGGAATCCCTGCAGGCACATGCTTATCTCCGTCGAACCAATCCACTGCGAAGAGCCCACAAAGGCGGCTGGCTTGTCGTTTATTTTGTGCAGATATTCCTGCACCTCCAAGTGCGTCGGTATTGCAGCGTTTGTGTAGCCCTGCAGCACAAACCAGGAGCAGATCGTTTGCAGGGAGCGATAGGCGCAGCCCCAGCCCTTATCCTGCACCTGTTGCTGCAGGTAGTGGTAGTAGTGGTAATTCCCATTCACCAAGTACTCCTTGCCATCGCTCACGCCACTGGGCCGGACTCCCAGGTGAGTGTTCATCAGTGGGGCCCATGGCACATCCTCCGCTTCGACCAGGAATCGCACCTGGTTGGCCCTGCGGAAGTAGGGACGGCTGACGGGCAGAGCGAACTGCCGGTGGAGACGCTTGCGCCGCTCCTGCATGTTCGGATCGTCGTCTCCCAGTTCCTCGAGATATGCGCAGCTCACAAAGTGCCCGAACTCCTGGGGATAGAAGTGATAGCTCACCGGCACCAGCAGCTTGCCGCTCTCCGTTTCGGTGAGGTGCTCGATGAGACTCAGCTCGAACAACCGCAGGGCCCGGCAGATGCTTTCGATGAGCACATCGTACAGCCGCTGGAGCTTGGTCTTGCGGCACAGAATGGCCATGGCTTCGATCTCTAGTGGAACCTGGACTCGGGTCTGCTCTTCGGTGGTCACAGCAATGCTAAGAGCCGGATGCGGTGGGGAATTTCGAGTCACGGGCTCACGACTGCGACAGCGCATCACATCGATGGGAATCACTTCGTAGTCGCAGCCAGTGGGGGCCAAGTGTTTCGCTGGCTTAGCCTTCGAGGGCTTCTTTTTCTCATTCTCATTCTCAGGCTGGTGGGGGCTGGGAATGGCGTCAATTAGATCCTGAATCTGCGATTCACCGCTGCTAAATCGCGAGTCCAGCGGACCGCAGCTGCTGATAAAGATCTTGGTCTGTGGGACATTAAAGACCAGCGTGCCATCGGCCACACGCTTGCGCAGCACATGCATCTCCCGCGCCACGGACTCTGGTGTGGCTGCTGTTTGCAGGTAGAAGCCGCACTGCAGCCGCGTGAAGCAGAAGTCGCTGTACAGCTGCTCGGCCTCCATCACCTCGTAGGGCACCTCTTCCAGCTTGCCGTGCACAAAGAAAGAGGCCCTCATGCCCACCAAGGTGCCCAGTTCGCACTGCAGCAGGATGGGATTGTCGGTGATGTCCACTGATTTGATGACCTCATTAAGGTGCGCCTCGCCATCGCTGCAGTCGCCGAATTTGACCAAACCGCAGAGATCTAGCTCTGCGGGAAATCTGTGCTGGATCTGCTCGTAGTTTAACTGGCCCAAACTGGACTCAATGTTGAAACTCAAAAGGAGTAATGTCCCGTCGCCGTAGAAAACTCCATACAAACAACCGCTGCACTGCTGCTTTGTTCGCTCCAATCGCTGAAATCGGAGAACTCCAGATTAGGAATCCTTAATGTAGGATATTGTGGAGGTGCCTCACCTTGAGCAGGAATGCGGAAATCTTCAGTTTGGGCAGCATATTTGCGTAAAATAAACAAATTGAAGATGAAGTAAATGCGGCGGCCACAAGCGCAATTGCACAGCTGGCAAAATATCGATAACAGCGATAACACTGTGGCCTTGGACCTATCGTCAGGGGCTCAGCCCAAGGGGGATCACTAAGAGTAGATTAATTCTTTTGAAATTCCAATTTAAGTACAATTTAGCTATTAAAGTATTAATTAAATCATTATAACGAATTGGAAATGGCTCATAACTAAGCCTAAAATGCATTATATTTAATTTGGAAATCTTTTCTGCGTTTCTATGGTTAACAAGCCAGAGACTGGAGTTTAAAATTTTAAAAACTTTATTTGGATTTGCATTTTTTATAATTTAATTGATGTACCTCGTTTTAAAATGTTGCGAAATTTAGTACACATTTTTGTTGCTCTCAATTTTTTTGTATATAATTTTATATGATTTTTTTTTTTAGTAAAATCAATGTTTTTTAAATTGCATTCCTAAGTCGAAAATGAATTAATTTCCATTCAAAATACTTTTCTTTTTTAAAAATAAGCAAAGTATAAATTTAAAAAAATTATACAACTTCTTTATAACTTTTTGTACAATTCTAATGATCCTTTAAAAACTTAAAAAAGAGAACATAAAGTTTATTTTTATAAAACCTTGACTCTTCATGCTTCTCAAATGGTAAAAAATTACTCCTTTATTGCATTGCAAGCTTCTGGGTAAAATTATAATGCTATTCAAGGGTTTTACATTAATAAATAAAATAATAAAACTAAAAAATATACCCTTATATATTTTTTATGATGCCCTATGTTCATTTCGAATGTTTTTATACTTTTTTATATTTATATTATCGTATATAAATGAAGGAGATGATGATGATGATGAAAAATATGCCCTTACACCCACATTCTTAACCCCAAAAATTCAAAAATCGTCGTTTTTAATACACACACATATATAACACATTTATTTAATATAGATTTTATATTGCATTCTCGGCATAGTAGTGTATAGATTCGCAAAAAATGTTATAAACGAGACACACGGCTGGGCGCATTCCGCCCCAAATGACTCTCCTCTTTAAGCTTCTCCTCCTCCTTAAGACAGACTCCGTTTATCATTTGTAGTCCGCACAATTCGTTAAATATTCTATCAATGTTTCACATTTATATACAGTAGATAATTGCGTGGGTGCCTCTTCGGTTTGCTTTTGCTTCAAACTGGAATATTTCGTGTTCGTTTATAATTTACACTAAGAATTGAGTTTTTAAGCAATTTTCGTTTATGTTTTTAGGTTTAAGTATTGACATGCTACAAGCTACTGGGTTTCAAGAATTCTCTAATTAATTTGCATCGCTAGAGTTTATCTAAAAGCAAGCTTACATCGACGAAAAAGGAGTTTAAAACGCAATCCCTTGTTATATGTAAATATATAAATATATTGAATTCCTGCGGCTGCCTCCTCTTCCTTTCTTCCTTCCTTCTTCTTTATCCAACATCCAAGTTGAAATCCAATTTAAACGCGAAACTTAAAGCACAAGCATCCGTATCCACCACGGCGGCTGCTGCTCTGGCGCTACTTCCTCTGCTTGGCAGCAGAAGTGGCTGCTGCTGCTGTTGGGGCTGATGCTGTTGCTGTTGCACCTGCCGAGTCCCTGCGTGGTCCCGTGGTAATGGTCACGCTGGGACTGGCGGGCTTTGTCGTTGTCATCGAAGTCTTGCAGCTGCTTGGGGGCTTGGCTTTGGCTGTGGGTTTTCCTGTGAAGCAAACAAATATTAATTAGAAATTTCCTTAGATTTTTAAGTGCTCAAACTCCCACCTAAATCTATCTTCTTGGCCTTGCCTGCTGGCTCCATCTCTGGCTGCTCGGTGGCCTTCACTTTTGTCGGCTTCTCCAGCGTTTGCGTGGGCGATGACGATGTGGACTCACCCTCGGCATACTCCTCGATGGCGGGCATGAAACCCTCTGAGATGCAGCAGCTGCTGCTGTCCTGAGTGCTGCTGGTGGGCGAATCCTTTTCCTCGGCAATGCGCGGCAATGGCTCACAATTGGCCAGGGTGACCTCTGTGGTAGTTGCGGTTCCCGGCTCCCCCTGTGTTTGCCGTTGAGATTCCTCAGGCGGAACTGACGCCGTCATTAGTTGCTGCTGCGGCTGAGCTGTGCTCCCTGCTCCTCCATTATTAGAGGCTGGTGTTGACCTCCAAGTGGTGGCCACCACGCGCTGTGTGTGCGTCGGCTGCTTAATGGGCGGCGAGCAGCAGAGTGGCGATATTTTGGTCTCCGCACTGCGTGGATGCAGTCGATCCGGTGACAAGGCGCGCCTCAGCAACGGCGAACTGGGTTCCGCCGACTTGGTCCGCGCGAAGCCGCCCTTCTTGCTGTTCGCACCGCCCACCACTCCCGCCGTCTGCAGCGTGGGCAGTGTGGTGCTGCCCGGACTGTAGGACTGCGTGGTGTTCGAGGCGCCCGGCTGATGTCCAACCAAGGGAAAGGCCAAGGGCGACGGAGATCGAGTGGGCGACGACGGCAGCGGCGATGGTGACGGAGTTCGTGCCAAAGGCGACAGCGGGATGTGACCCACTGACTTGCGACGATTCGGCAGCGAATTGTTACTCGTGGTGTGGAGGGTCTTCAGCCCTCCGGCGGGATTGCTGGCATTGCCACCACCGCCACCGGCAATCACAGCGGTGGCCGCGTGGAGCTTGTGCTTGAGACCATGGAGGGTCGATGGACGCTGATACAGCTGCGGCACGACGCCAGTGGGTGACACTAAGGCGGAAGGGAGATGTAATATAACATTTTGGAACAGGGAAAGGTTCTACTCACCTGGCACATTACCCACTGAGGTGGGGCTGCTCCCAACGACGGCTCCCACATGGGGCAGGAGCACCACCTGCGTTGCTGGTTGCTGGGCAGCAGCCACAATGAGAGATGAGGGCGCCAAGGGAGCCGGAGCTGCTGCTGGTCCTGCATTAGAGCCACTCGAACCGGTGGGTGTGTTGGGCGATGACGATGAGGGCGAGGTGGATTGGGAGGAGGTCGAATTGGCTGCCGACTGGCAGCAGCTGCTGCTGTGGTACGAAGAGTCCAGCGGCGACAGATTCCTGGCCGAGGGAGTGGTGGGTGAGCTTGTGCCAGCGGAGAACTGCAAAAGGGAATTGCATATTATTTATAATTTGTAATTTGTAAATAATGTAAATATTGTAAATATAAATTAAAGATAAGGTCACACTGTAACTATCGATAAAGATGACACTCGATAGATTATTATCGACCGCGCACGATCGATAAGGCGCCGAACGAACGGTAAATATTAATCAAGAGAGAAAATAAAAGTTTTACAAATTACAACCAAGACTTAATACTAACTAAGACCTACCTGCTGCATCTCCGCATTGGCACGCTTGCTACTGATCCGGCGGAACAGCGAGGTCTTGCGCTTCTTATCAAGCTCCCGCTTCGTTTGCTTCTTCTGCCTATTCAGACCCTTCTTCGCCAGCTTGCTCTGCATGAGATCCCGCTTCCGGCCACCGGTCTGGATGCTCGTGTGCTCGAGGGGCGTGGCCCGCAGGGTGACATGCTCCCCGCCACTCAGCAGCAGCTGCAGCACCTGCGTGTGGAACAGACCCTGCACCGCCTCTCCGTTCACATGGGTAATGAGATCCGCCGGCCGCAAACCTGCCTCGAAGGCTGGACTTCCCTCATCCACGGCCATCACCAAATGGTGCATCGTGTAGAAGTCCGTGTCGCCGTAATACACCCTTATGGTGTGCACCGTGAAGCCAAAGCCGCGTGGTCCGCGTCGTATGATGATCGGTGGCTTCAGATTCGTCACCAGGGGGGAGAGCTCGCGGCACGGCGAGGTATCCCTAGAGCTGGCCGTGCTGGAGCCGTTGCCGCCGCCGCCGCCGCCCGGCGATTGGATGCCGCACAGTTGAGCGGCCAATTGACTGTTGTCCAGCGATGTCATCAGCGAAAGACCCAAGGCGGAGGCGGACTTGACGATGGAACGGGAGCGATGATGCTTCAAACTGCCGCCGCTACTGGTACCATCCATGGACTTGGGCTGATGCTGCAGCGCCAGCGGCGATTGTTCCCGCGGCAAGTTCATGTTCTCCGTGGAGGAGCTGCCGGCGG
The DNA here is from genome assembly GCA_008042655.1 of Drosophila burlai. Taxonomy (NCBI): domain Eukaryota; kingdom Metazoa; phylum Arthropoda; class Insecta; order Diptera; family Drosophilidae; genus Drosophila; species Drosophila burlai. Next base: position 5,412 of record VNJT01010936.1, on the reverse strand, counting down.
AAATGGTTTCATCCTCAATGGAGATGGAGAAGCGTGGCAAAATGTCCCGGGCGCAGACACCCTTTCGCTTCCGGTTAATCTGCGGCGAGAAGTCATCACTGTCCGTTTGCGAGCTCTCCGGCGTGCTGCGCGAGAAACTGCTGGCTGTTGGCGGCGGCGGCTGTGGCGGAGTGGCCACCATGTTCGCCTGTGTTTGAAATGGTGGCGGCGTAGCCGGCGTGCTTATAATCGTGGTGGTATTCGGCGGCATGCTGTGACGCTGCTGCAGACGCTGCGTGGCCCCCTGCGGTGGCTGCTGCAGATAATGCTTCAGCATGCGCAGCTCCGCGTCATTGCCAATGGTGACATTATGCAGGAGCTCGGGCAAGTAGTCGGCATCCGGGGTAGAGGGCACTTTCAGGCAGCTAGACGAGAGCTGTGGACAGAAGAGGGTTGTGAGTGTCAAGTAGTGAAAAGAATCAAAGACAATACTCACATCCAGCTTACGCAACTGAGGCGTATTCAGGAATTTGTTGACCACTCCCTCGTTGGAACCAGAACCTGAACCTCTGCCGCTGCTTCCTCCCGTTCCCAGGCCCGTTTTCAGCTTGGGCATGGCTCCAGTTGCAGAGACTCCTCCAGGTATGGGCAAGGGATTCTCCTGCGCACGCGATGGCAGAGAGGTGAGGAGGGGTGGTGGCCTGGCCCCATCTGTGGCCGTTGTGGCATGACGCGACCAGCTGTAATGCTGCTTTCTATATTGCGGCGTGTACGAGTTGAAGCTGCCGAAGACGGGCGTGTCATCCGTATCGTCAGTGTCCTCACCACCACCAAGATCATGATTATAGCGATCCATGCGAGCTGTTAAAGTGAGTAAATTGTAGTTAAGTAAACAAGAAATGGATATTACTCACTATCAAAGTAACTGGTATCATCCTCGTGCGACAACTGCGGCACAAACTCCGCCTTCTGGCGCAACAGCGAGTTCCAGTCCATGCCCAGAAAGTACTCGTGCTCCTTCATTTCCAGGGCACCCGTTTGGGTGCCCAAACGATCGCGTGGATTCTGCTGCAACAGCTGCGAAATGATGTCCTTCGCCTCCGTTTGCACTGGCCAATCCTCGCTATCCGGCCACTCGATGTCATCGTTGACGGTGTGCGCAAATAGCTCCTCGGTTGTCTCCCCGAAAAAGGGCACACAACCGATGAGGAACTCGTACAGGATGATGCCCATGGACCACCAATCGACTGGTTTGCCATAGCCCTGGCGCAGTATTACCTCCGGAGCAATGTACTCGGGTGTGCCATAAACCTTCAAAAGGGAAATAGTTAGTTAGATTTAAAAAAAAAAACATTCTGAATCCCATTTTGAGCTGCGCGCCTTAGTGTAATCGTATTTAACAATTTTACCGTTAGGATATCGATATAGAATGTTATCGATCGATTGTATAGAATTAAGCTAGATTATAAGAATAAGGGAAGACGGTCACATTGAACCAAATCATTTAAAATAAAACGCAATCCGACGTTAAAATATTTAAAATAAAAACCTAAAGAGTTCTTCTTAGCCTCACCTGCTTGTCGGAGAACTGCCTCGTCTCCGAGTCTATGTATCCCTCGTACAGATTGGTGGCCAGCGACATGAGACCCATCTTCGAGAGGCCAAAATCGGTGAGCTTAATGTGACCCAGGGCCGTGATTAGCAGATTGTCCGGCTTGAGGTCCCGATGGACAATGCCGTAGCTGTGCAGATATTCCACGGCTAATACTGTTTCGGCAAAATAGAAGCGCGCCATGTCCGCGGGCAGCGGACCAATGTTCTTGAGCAGCGTGCCACAGTCGCCGCCCTCGACGTACTCCATCACCAGGCAGAGGTGCTTCTTCGTCTCGAATGAGCAGTACATGCTGACCACAAAGGGATTGTCCGCGAACGAGAGGATGTCGCGCTCGGCGAACACCTGTTCCACCTGGTTGCGCAGGATGAGATTGTTCTTGTTGATTTTCTTCATAGCGAAGCGCTGACGGGTGGTCTTGTGCTTCACCAGGTAGACGGCTCCGTAGGCACCATTTGAGATCAGCTTGACGATGTCAAAGTCGGTTTCGTGGGGAGAGGGTTGCTGCTGCTGCTGCTGTTGGGCGGCTCCACCTCCAGTTAATCCTCCAGCACTGGCGGCTGTTGCAGTTCCACTGCTACTAGTGCTTGTTCCTCCTGCCTTCTCCTCACTCAGTTGACCCACGGTCATAGCAAAGGAGGGAGCCATGTCACCCGTGGCCACTGGCGTCTGGGGCGGCTGTTGGGGCGTTGCTGTGCCGCTGCTGCCCGCCGCATCCAAAACAATCGAATCCAGGGCCAGGCTGCTCAACTGTTTGGCTGCACTTGTCAGTGGGGAATTGAGGAGCAAACAACTTCCGCCTGGCTGCGTGGGATCCGCCATTACGGTGACCTGTTCCGAGCACATTTGCTGCGTCTCCCGCAACTCCTGCTGCAGCTCGGCAATGGGATCCCGGTTGAGGCCCAGCTTGTGGATGATGTACTGCGGTATGTCCGCTTTAATCACTGGCATGGCCTTGGCCTGACCCTCCGCTGCCTCGAGCAGCTCGTAGAACTCCTGCGGATCGAATTCCAGGCACTCGAGCAGCCGTGCCGGTCGCGAAATGATCAATAAGAGCTTCTTGATCACCCCGCTCAGCTCGGCGGCTGCCTCCGGCGACTTCTCCTTGGTCTCCACCAGCAAACGCTCCAGATTCTCGCTCAGCTCGTAGAAATACTGCGAGGTTATCAGCTTGGCCTCCGATTTGTGCAAACAATCCCTGGCCATTTCCAGCACTTGGTGGTGCACGAACCTGAAAAGGGGGTGTGAAGGGGGTTTTAAATTAAATCAAACTCAAGTTCTGAGAAGCGAAAAGTGCAACCCACCGAACTATCGGCTGCGAGTCCCGAAAGCTGTTGCATGCCGCACTCTTGTTCTCGTTGATAAAGTGCTTCAGCCGCTCCTCCATCTGCTGGGTGGCCTTCGGAAAGCGTTCCTTGTACAGCGTGTTCATCACGGCAATCTCATTGTCCACGATCGGCGAGCGTGATGGGCTGGACAGCGAACGAGAGCGTGGGCGAAAGTAAGGCGACATTCGTCCCCCGCCGGGCATTGCACTAAGCGAGGCGGAGCTGTTGGCAGATCCTCCTCCACCAGCCGCCTGTTGTTGTTGACCACCGCAGGCGAGGCTCAGTTCAGCACAGCAATTGACACAAGCCGCCGCTGGAATTAGTTTCTGTGGCTGCTTCGATGGCTGTGGCGGCTGCTTCTGAGACACTGCAAGCAGCAGAGCACAGTGCTTGGGACAGTGCTGCTTGAGGTGCTCGGCACAGCAGGCACCGGCGGCCACGGCAGCGGCATCCGCCTCCTGAACGCCGGGCGGAATGTGGTTGTTGTGCGACGGCAACTGGTTGAGACCCTCCTGACTGGAGCACTGAGACTGTTTCCCAGAGAGATATTATTTATTCTCAGAAGAAATCTAACCGAAACTCACCGATAAATTGGAGCTACCTGGAGTGGTGCCATAGCCCGAGGAGGGCAGCGAGGCCACCGACCATCGCCGTCCGTCCACAACGCCCCGGCACGAGGCGATCCTTTTGATCGGAACAAATGCAAATGGCATGGGCGAGTTGAGGCGCGGACTGTCCATGGGACTGGCCGAGTATGGGGAATGGGCTCTCGAACCGCCGACCGCTGCAGCAGCCACGGCCGCAGCATTCGTTACCAGGCTGAGGCGATGATGAGCCACCCCGCTCGAGGACGAAGTGTTGCCAGCATTAGAACCACCTGCACCTCCACCAGAGCCCCGCATCACGACGCCGTGCAAAAGATGAAGATGATGATGCTTGCCACCGGCCGCCAGGCCGATGCCCGCACAGCTGCCCGAACGCGAGATGTTGTGCTGGCCAGCAGGAGCCTGAATCGGTGGCTGCTGTGGTGGGGCAGACGACAGCTCGTGGCGGAAATAGTTGCCGGTGAGACAAGGCGCTGACTTGCCCAGCGAGGAGTGGCGCATGCGCAGCAAATTGGAGGCTTCTGGAAAGGGAAAATTATGGAAATTATTGTGTCATAAATATTTATTTACTAATAAATTGTATTCTTTAGTATTTAAATAAGCAGCCAGACAGACAGACGAAGGATGGATGATCAAAACACCCGTAGAGATATAGATATAGATATCGGAGACAGATGCTAATTGGAAGTGCACATAATACAGGCTGCCTGTCACGCCTTTATCTCTGTAACAGCGTTAAAAATAGCCCCCCAAACATGCGTTGTTCACGCTTCTAGCGTAAAAATATTGCATGATTTTGAACAAAAAGAAAGACGCTAGGTGTCTGTGAGTACTCTTCAAATTACTACGACAACTATCTAAGTTCTAGCAAGTACATAATCTTCTCTTCTTACCGCTGCTCACTGCTCGCAGCGAGTTGGTGTGCTGCTGATACGAAATCTTTCGCAGCAAGGCCGTGTATCCTCGCGAGTGCAGCGATGTGGAACTTCCAGACAGGCCGCCCGATGAGCTCTTGGTTAGATTCAGATTGCGCATCATCAACGAGCTGCCATTCGCCGAGCTGTCAATGGACAGCTTAGCGGGTGACATGGGCAGCAGCTCGAGGCCGCTGCAGGACTTGACGCTGCTGTTGCAGGAGGATGAGGCTGCTGCTGCTGCCAAAGCGGCAGCGGCCACGGCTGCCTCCTGGTCGGAATCGTCGAAGATAAGAACGCGGGCCGAGTAGCTCGACTGCGGACGTATACGCGACAAATTGGCGGTGCTCAAATGCCGCTTGGCCACCGGACTGCCGCCCGAAGCAGCACCAGCACCAGCAGCAGTGGTGCTACTGTCTGCTGAGACGGAGCCAGAGATGGACATGGCGCCTATCTCGCTGGCCACGCTCCGGTTGATGAACTCCTGCTCCGGCTGCTCATCGCCCTTCTGCGGCGTTGAGGTGGATATCTTGCTGCCCAGGACGACGGCGCTGACTGATTGGGATGATGATGATGATGCTGAGGATGACGATGTTGTTGCTGCTGACGCAGCGGCAGCGGCAGCTGCCTCCTGGCGCTGGCTCATGATCTCGGGGGGGCTTGGGCTTCGTTCTCTCTGGGATCTGGGATCTTTTAGCAGGCGACTACCACCCGCAGCATGTTGTTGTTCGTAATCTCCCGAGCGTTGTCGCTGCTACAGGTCTTGGACATGGCTTTGTTGTTGTCAGCGGCGGTGGCGGTTGCTGCTGCAATAAGGAAAAATTAATTAGCATACGAATGGCAAACCGTTTCCCAGTCCAGTTCCTGCCCCGCCGACGCTGACGATGATGCCCAGACACTTGGCAATTGCTTCCACACACAAACCAACCCCCCAGCTAATTAATCTCTTTGAGTTGTCACTTTGCACGAGTCGA
>VNJT01010933.1:0-116205 GCA_008042655.1 Drosophila burlai | reverse complement strand
TTTAAGTCTTATTTTCCGTCATCTTACTTATTTTCCTCGTGATCCACCGCAATATATGTGCGCTTCTTACCGTTATGTTGTTTTCCAGAAGCGAGCAAGACTCAGGTAGCAGCGAGTTACAATAACAATGCTGTTGAGTTTTGGCGCCGAAAGTAATAAAAGCGCCGTTAGGTCGAGATTGCAACAAAAGTGCTCGTTTTGCGACGCACACGGAATTCCTGGAAAGTTGAAATTCCTGGAACGCACATGAGAGTGTATTTACTGTCAGAGAAATAAAACTAGTTTGAATTATGGAACTATTATACACTTTAGTTCGTGCTTATTTATTGAATCTGGAAAAGCAACAAATTTAAGTCTTATTTCCGGTCATCTTATTTATCTTCCTCGGGATCCGCCGCAATATATGTGCGCTTCTTACCGTTATGTCGTTTTCCAGAAGCCTACAGCGAGTTACAATAACAATGCTGTTGACATTTAGCGCCGAAGCAATGAAAGTGCCGTTATGTCGAGCTTGCAACAAATATGCTCGTGGAAAGTTAGAAATTCCTGGAAAGTCCGAATGTCCTGAAACGCACAAGAGAGTGCATTCACTGTCATATATTAAAGATCCCCTCATTCACCGCCAGAGAAATAAAAGAATTTTGAATTAAGTTACTATTATATACATTGGTTCGTGTTTATTTATTGATTCTGAAGAGGCAAACAAGTTGGAAGTCTCATTTGCCATCATCTTTAGCGTCTTCCTCGGCGGCCTGCTCCAAAAGACCTTTCAACTGGTAATACTGAAGGGGATTCGGCCAGATTTCGTCACGGATAGTCATGCCTATCTCGTCCTGGATGATATCGACATCATGCGAGAACCAGTCGAAGAAGGTCCTGTAGTCAAAATAGCGATTCTTAGTGTGGCGCTTCCTCGGTGTGTACTTCTGCAGATTCTTGCCCTCCTTCCAGTCGATGGTCGTGCTCTTGGACAATGTGCGGAAGAAGTACTCCTTGGTAAGCGTCTTGTTCTCGAAGTAGGCATTCTCCTCGAAGTACAAGGTAATACGGTAGCCCGATTTGATGTCGTCTGCCTCCTGGACCACCACATGATAGAGCGAGCGTAGGCAATCCTCATCCTCGGGGTCCACAGCAAGGGCTACCTTCGAGTGGTGCATGAAAGCAATCATCCAGAACTGGGCGATCTTCTTGATCAGCTCGCCGCGTTTCTCGAAGTGCGGCTTACGCAGTTTGTTGTAAGTCGCTTCGATCTGAAGAATTTCTTCGGTGGCCTTCATGTTCAACTCATCGACCTCGGTTTGGCAATCGGCAACCAACTCCAGCATTGCGTCGATGTAATCCTCCTCGGCCTCAAGGGTGTCCTCCGGCTTGGTCTTGGGTACGTCCGACATCCTGTTCGCTTGTCCGTGCGTTTTCGGTTGTACTTAACGGAATATTTTTGCAAAAAATCAAGCGAAGTGCAGACTTGGCGTCCCGGCGGTTTTTGGTGAAGAGAGATATTAGAGATGTGTCCGGCGACAACGATAACTCGCACCGGCCGAGTGTGCAAAAAAACAATACTTTTATACTGAAAAATACCATAATGGATATTCCAAAATGGAATTTCGAACCAAATCTATGCAAGTTTATATGCATTTCTCTTTTAAAAACTGAAATACATAAATTTCTACGAGACAAACCTTTTCCGGCAGCGTAGTTTTTGAAAAAACTGCGAAATAAATAACTTATCGATAGTATTTGAAGATTATTAAAATACTTTCGATAAGTTATGGCGTGTGACCACCCATACTTGACCGCCTTTGCCGGAGTTTTGGGCGAGGATATTGGTTTTTTCAGAGCACGGCCACACCATTGCATCCCTCTGAAAAGTGACACTGTGTGAAAAAAAAAGAAACGAAGTTTTTGCATACATTTCCGCTGCCTAGCATCTGGAAAACAGCTCAAAATGCATTTAAAAAGGCCGTGCAAGTAGAGGGTCGCCGTTCCACTGCTCTAAATAACAGACACTCACGCCCCCGCGCCGTCGCCGCCGTCGCCGAGTGTGTCAACAGCTGCGCTGGCTGGCCGCAGTCAAAATGTCGGACATTAAGTAAGTGTCGTGTCCGTGGGGGGAAAAGTGTGAAATATGCACAGTGCTGGGCGGCAGGGCCAAAGTTGTTCCTGGAGCCGTGCCGCCGCGATCGTTGGACGTTGGATGCCCACGCCGAGTGTGCGGTGGGTGGTGTGCGTGTGTGTGCCCGCCGTGGTGGAGTACGAGTGCGTTCATGTGTATAACATTTTCGAGGTGTTTGCCCTAGTGTGTGTGTGTGGGTGTGTGAGTGAATGCCCCCGGGGCGAGTGTGTGCGTGTGCGAGCGCGGCGGTGCATTGCGCCTGTGTGCGTGCGTGCGCTCGTTCGTTTTTCAATGGAATTTCGAATTTCGAATTGAAAATTCGCTGGGAAGAAGAATCATCATCTCACCTTGGCTTCCTTTTGCTCTCTCTTTCTCGTCCTCTCCCCCCCGCAGCGATGACCTGCTCAATTACGAGCTGGGGGACGACATCGACGACCAGACCCTGCTCGGCGCCGACGAGGATGAGTTGCTACTCTCGGACGAAGGTGAGATCTGAGTTCTCTCTCTCTGATTCCAAGCCCGATCTCGATCCCAATTCTCTCTCTTGCAGAGCTCGAAAAGGATGTCACCAACGAGGTGAAGCAGCAGATGCGCGCCGAGGCCGAGGAGTGGGCCCAAGAGCAGATACGCCAGCATGAGCGCAAGCACAAGGAGCAGCTGCAGGCTGGTCGCGAAGCAGTAGGAGCTTCAGCTTCAGTTGCAAGTGCAGCTTCAGCTGCAGCTTCTTCACCTCCCTCAGCAGCGGCACCATCAACGGAAGCGGACCCACAACCCTATACTCCTGCTGCTCCAGCTGCTCCTGCTCCTGCTCCCGCCTGCACTTCCGCTGCTCCCCCTGCCGTCAGCAGCAGCATTCCGCCCAGCTTCGAGAAAACTCCAGCTGCTGCCACCACGGAGGAGGATAAAGTAGCGGAGCAACCAGTGACAGTTAATCCCAGCAACGCAGCGACAGACCCAGAGCCCCGCCAGCGGCCGCCGCCAGCTGAGCAAGCGGAGGAGGCGGCTGTGAGTAAGGCAGCAAGCAGCAATGGCGGCGAAGAGACAGCAGCTGCCCAGGGGGCAGAGACGACGGGCGGCCTGTCTTCGTTGCTGGCCTCCTCGCAGGAGAGCCTGCCCAGCGTTAGCTCCGCCTCGGTGGTCTCCGAGCTGCCCGATCCGCGCGAGGACGAGGAGGAGCGCGAGGAGCGCACTAACTACAAGACGGGCAGCGAGCGTGGTGCCGACAGCAATATGCGGCACCACCAGGAGCAGCAGCACGGTCACATGCCGCCCTACCAGCAGCACCAGCAGCAGCAGCAGCAGCGTCGACACCACAGTCATTCAGGTACGAAGATCAGAAGATCAGAGATCAGCTGAGATCCTTAAACTCACATTTCTCCCACAGACAAACGGGGTAGCGGAGGAGGCGGACGCTACATGCAGAATCAGAATCAGATGGGTAAACCGCCACGCGGGATCGGGACACGGCACCATCTGCTGCGCAATCCCTCGCCCATGTTTGGTGTCCAGCAGCAGCAGCAGCAGCAGCGCATGGGGATGGCCGGAATGCAGCCGCCACCTCAGCGATATGGCATGCCGGGTAATGCTCCTCCACAGCAACAGCAACAGCAGCAGCAGCGCCTGGCTCTGATGAGCACGCCAGTGGGCGGCGCCGCCTGTCTGCTTCCCCTAACCCTGCCTCCGGGTACCTCCCCGCTCGCCCTCTCCTCCACCCTGCTGCCCCAGGCCCATCCCGCACATCCCCCACATCCCACATCATCGCAACATCAACAGCAGACACTAAACAAGCCACCATTCATTCCCATTCCAGGCCAGTACCCGCCAACTCAGCCACCCAACCAGTCACCTCAACAACAGGCACCGACCAACACACAGCAACAACAGCCACACAGCCACAGCCACAGCGCTCCCGCCTCTCCCCTCCACAATCCCCCGCATTCGCACATGATGCACCACAGTCACGGTCACGGTCACAGTCACGGTGGTCACGGAGGAGGCGGACCGCCGCCACATCTGCTGCCGCATCCGCACGAGCAGGTGCGGGTGGGCCTGTTGCAGCCGCCGCCGATGGGCTATGCCCCCAATCCCAGCGGCGGTGGTGGAGGTGGAGGTGGAGGCGGAGGCTATCGCAATGGAGCGTTGTTGGGTCCAGGACCGGGACCAGGGCCGCATCAGCTTCAGCAGCAGCAGCAACAGCAGCAGTCGGGGGGCATGCGACCGCCCCTGTACCGCAACGCACCGCCCTATGGCTACGATCATCATCCGCCCCAGCAGCATCCGCCGCAGTTTATGCGTCCGCACAACGGCTGGCGGCCGCAGGGCGACACGGCGCGCATGCCGCGACCTCCGCTGCAGACTTTGCCGCCGCACATGATGCCCGGCGCCCCGCCCAACTTTGCCAATGGGATGGGAATGCGGGGTCCGCCGCCCCCGCAGCAGCAGCAGCAACAGCAGCCGTCGCAGCCACAACAGCCGCTGCCTCCGCTGCAGCAGCAGCCGCCGGGGCATCCCTCGCAGCAGCAACAGCAGCAGCTTGGCGGCAATCCGGGACAGCAGCCACCGCCGAATGGACCGCCGCCGCAGCAGCAGCAGCAGCAGCAGAGCTCCTCCTCCGTGCCGCGCGTCAGCAAGGTGCTCATCAATCCGAATTTCAAGGGCGGCGTCGAGGCGGCCACCAACAAGTTCATCAAGGAGACTCACTTCATGCCGGCCATCAACAGTGAGGCGGAGCTGCTCCGCCAGCAGGAGGAGTTCATCAACAAGAATCGGCAATATTTCGAGAAGCGACGCATGGAGCGCTCACCACCGCCGGCTGGTGGCTCGGCGGGCGCCGCTTCCTCCGGCCAAGCGGGCGGCGAACGGCGACGGGGCGGCACTCGCAGTCGCAGCCGTTCCCGCGGACGCAGCTACTCGCCGCCGGTGAAGCGCCCGGAGAGGGAGAGGGAGCGCGAACGGGAGCGGGAGCGTGAGCGAGAGAGGGAACGAGAGCGTGACCGGGAACGTGACCGCGAGCGATATGGCGGTGGCGGCGCCACCGGCAGGACTGCGGGAAGCAGAGGATTCCGGCGAGCATCGAGCCGCGACAGAGATGAGAATCGTGGTGGCGGCGGTGGCGGCGGCACAAGCGCAAGTCAAGGAGCAAGTGGTGGAGTTGCGTCGTCGTCCTCGTCGGGTGCTGCCCCAGCCAAGCGACGTCGCAGTGGCTCCCCAGGCTCTGCCGCCGGCAATCGGAATCCCTTCTCCGGCGAGCCACGAGGCCGGACATCGGACACGGGGGGCAGCAGCAGCCGCAATGCGGTAAGTGAGAGGAGATCCCAGCACAATCTTGAATCTAACGAATAATCAATCTGCCTTGCAGCCGAGCGATGAGGATGAGGAGACGCGCAACTACCGCCTGGAGATCGAAAAGCAGAAGCAGCTGCGCGAGAAGATCATGCGGGACAAGGAGCTGAAGCGTAGGCGCGCAGCCGAGGAGAAACTCCACGAGGTGAGTCCCTGAGATTTCCTGCTGCTTCTGCAGTTTTAGAGGATTTTTTTTAATAGAGTTTTTCATACTCTGGCAGTAGCTTAGGGTAGGGATTTACGTATATCGAAGGAAGATATCGCAAAAATATCACATTTGACGTTGAAATATCGCAAAAATATCACATTTAACGTTGAAATATCGCAAAAATATCACATTTAACGTTGAAATATCGCTATAATCGAAAAGTATTCGCAAATTATCGTTTTATCGGTTCAAATAACGATTTATTTATCGGCGTTTCGCCAAACCTCGAACCTGATCGATCACATTTAACGTTGAAATATCGCTGTTATCGAAAAGTATTCGCAAATTATTGTTCTATCGGTTACAATATCGATCACATTTAACGTTGAAATATCGCTGTTATCGAAATTAAAATATCGTATTTATTTATCGAACTTGCACGAACTTGCATCTGAATTAATAACCAGAAGAGAAGAACTTGAAAATTAGCCATGGACTTGCCCCTCTGCCAGGGTATTTTCAGTCCTTCGGCAAACCGAAGCTTCGAGTTATTGTTTATTTTTTAGTTATTTGTTAGTTTGTAAACGAAGTTTAGTTTAGGGAGACGTGAAAAGAGCACAGACACACACAAACGAAATATGAATTTATAGGAAAAACGCGCCGAACAGCACAATTCGCCAGCCGCCGAGGGTGACCACCACCAGGAGTCGTCGTCGTCAGCAGCAGCAGCAGCAGCAGCCGCCGCCGGTCAAGGATCAGCAGCAGCAGCAGCAGCGCCAACAGCAGCAGCAGCATCCGCCTTGCGTCACGAGCGCAAGGTCATCTCCTTGAAGCGTCGCGATGACCACGAGTCGGGCAACGGCGGTGGTCGCAGCAACAGACAACAGGCGCACTCGCATTCGCAGCAGCCGCCGACGACGCGCAAGCAAGTGACGGCGGCAAAAATAGCGCCAGAGGCCAAGCGGAGTATAACGGAGCATTTGGCTCCCTCCTCCAAGCAGCAGCAGCAGCAGCATCATCATCACCATCATCATCAGCAGCAGCAGCCGGCAAGAGCAGTCACGGCCACTGCTGGAGCCGCAGGAGCTGGCGGCGGAGGAGCTGTTGCCGTAACTGTGACCGCTTCTGCGGCTGGTGGAACTCCGCCAAAGCCGCGCGATATGCTGCGCCTGGGCACGCCCAGTGACGACGAGGTGGAACTGGACTACGATGACGATGACCTGCTGCTGGACGAGGAGGATCGTCTGTTGGCCACGCCATCGCCGCCGCCGCCGCAGCAGCAGCAGCAGAAGGCGAGCAGCAAGCGATCGGCCACGCCGCCGGAGCTGTTGGTGGTGAAGCGCAGCAACCACAAGATGGCACGCGGCGGCGGCGGCACCTCGGCAGTGTCATCAGCGGCTAGCTTTGGCTCTGGCCAGCGGAGGGTGGTGCTAAAGCCCACCAGCAATGGCAGCGGCGATCAGCAGCAGCAGTCCTCGCACGGCGGCAGGCAGCGGGAGAGGAGGCAGCAGCGGGATCAGGACCATGGACAGCAGAGGAAGAGCAGCGGTGGAGGCGGCAGCAGTTCGGGTGGAGGAGGTGGAGGAGGCATCTTCGATCGTCTCGAGAAGCGTCAGCAGGCATCGTCTGGAGGAGCAGGAGGCGGCAGCAGCCACAAGCAGCGCTCCAAGGCGCCCGCCCGCATCGTACTCAAGCACGATTGATGGCAGAAGAAGGAGAAGAAGGAGAGGGTAGCTTAAAATGTGAATCATGAACTATATAGAATGTAAACTATATCTTTTTTTTGTCGAGAGAGAATCGGATATAAACTATATCCCCCCCCATATTCTCTCTCTGTGGATTAGCGAGATTAAGTCGAAAGTTGAACGTAGCTTTAAGCGCAAATTATAAAAGATTATAAAAGAATTGATCATCTTAATTGGTGAGCAGCACTCTTATGGCGACCCCTATTCTGGCTAGTAATTGTACAAAGATATATCCTATCAATGACTAAAACGTGCTTCGTTTTCTTAGCCACACAGATTGTATTTAAAGTAGACTTAAGACTTGAGGTGGGATTATGCTTAAAGCTTGACCTGGACGACACACACAATACCACAACCATAATAGCAGCAAAGAGCAGGTGCAAAGGCATCTGCATGTCTAAAATATATATACTATGAATATTAACAACAATTAATAATAATTAATAAGGATTCACTTAAATATAAGGAATAAACTCTTTATAGACTTTGCATCGATTGTATAAATACTTCAATTTAGTTGTTAAGAAAGAAGGTTAGAAGGCAACCCCACAAACTAGGCTCCAGGTGGAGGCTCCTCTCCCTGTTTAACTCTTCGATGATTATGATTATATAGTAAAACCTGACCTATATATATATTTATATATATATTATGTATTTCTTTTAAACTGTGACCCGTTAAATGTTCTTTTTTTTTTTTTAACCATAATAATAATTACTTAAACTTTAACCCACAACAAAAACTGTTTGCTTTAACACAACAACAAAAGTACTTGAAATATTGTGGCATTACATCTAGAAATGTGTGCACACACAGAACGCAATACCATAAAGGCCTGAACAAAAGCATAGAAGTGTAAACGGAAACGGATACGAAAATGACGACGGTACCAATATTATAGGGATATAAACACAACACACAACACATACATACCCAAAGGAAGGCAGAGACACACACTAAACATTAAACACTAAACATTAAACACTAAAACAAAATCAGGGCCAGATCAGACACAAATGCAGCGAGATAGAATCTAGTGAACTAAGCAAAAATTGTACATACAAAATTATTATTATAATACGTAAACTTAAAGCCCCATAAATGTATAACCCCAACAACACAACAGCCATAACTCTCACTCTCTCACTCACTCCGCAAGATATATATGTACCTAGAGACTAAGAGATTGTTTTACCTAAATCCTCGAAAGAATATTTGTGTACCGCGAGGAGAGTAAAAAGGAGTAAAAACCATTTAGTGATAAGCTCAGTAATTCAAGTTAAATGAGTCAAAATTACAATTATACAAAATACAACATAGTTTGCAGTAAGCTAATTAGACAAAGAACTAAGAAAGAACTACTGTGCGCTGTATCTGCGTTCTAAGCGAATCCCGAAGCAAGTCCATACCACTAGAGAGCTTGTCCTTGAACTTGAATTCTAACACACACACATTTATTTATCTCTGACCTAATATTAATAATAATATTATATAATATTGTGAAGAAGGTCCTTGCAACGCCTATTTATAAGCTGTGTAACTTGTAGTGGGTCGCAAACTAGAAACAAGATACAAGATAAGCCTAAGGAGAATCAGAAAGCGCATAAAAACAACAGCAAACAGCAAACAGCAACAGCTACAGTCGTATTCGTATAACTTAGTAATCGTAATGCTACACACAATATGATAATATATATAAATATAGAAATAATAATAATATATGGACTAATAAAAACAATTCTATTACATGCATATATATAACTACGAGCATGGAACGGCATAACTGTATAGTAAACAACCATTCTGTAGTTATTCCAAGTGATTCTAGCCCTTTAAGAACTACCTAAGACATACACACAGTACACACAGTATCTCTCTCGAGTACGAAGGAGTAGTGGAAATAGCGAAACAAATAACGATTCCAATCAGCAAATCCGAGTCTGTGATTATTTTTATATTATTCTTATTATTATGCATAAAACTATATACTATATATATACTATATACATATTTATGTATGACATCAACACAACAAACAACAACTTACCCATTATTACGCTCAATTCCCCATACAACATACTATTACTATACTTTGTTTACACACATCCATACTCTCGCCTCTTCGCAATAACTCCTTTTTGTTTTTGTACACCTCGAAGATCGAAGATCGAGTTCTAGAATTAAGTTATAGACTCCACACTCCATACTCCAACTTGGCTTAAGGGGGAAAAAGTACAGAAAAAGTACTGTAAAGTTATCGCGGGTCTGGTAGGGATGGGAGCTGGTGGAGTGTGTGGGTTCCGTTAGGGTATATTAATGTTTAAGTTGCCCTATTATTATTTTACCGCACACATTCCTCGTACTTCCCCCGGCTTCGTTTTTCGTTTCAAATCTATATATTATAAACTTGTGTATAGTTAAGAGCAACAAACTAGCAGAAATGCAAAAAAAACACACACAAAACACACACACACTACACACTACACACTATTCGATGTTAGTTATATGTACGTATGTATTGTATACCTAGAAAGATACTCTATGTGTGCACGATCCTACCTACTACTCGTATAGCCATATATACATAAATATTTATTATAATTTTAAGCATTTTGAACCGAACACAACACGCCCAGAGTTCCGTGTTCCGTGTTCCGTTTGCTTTTGTTTCCTTAGCCCTAGACCAATTGTTTGATTTTGTTATAGTTTGTAACTTACTTAATTTGTTCCCTCAGACGACTCCCTTTCTTCCCGAGAAAATTGTTACCTAACCCTACCGATCCCCCATCACCCATCACTAAAAATGTCGAACAGGACAGGAAACTTCTTGTCGATAACCAAACGCAACTGTACCCCAAAGACCATTTTCTCTCTCACTCTCACTCTCTCACTCACCTAATATCATTCCTTCTCCCTCTTCTTGGCGTCCTACTGCTGCCCTAGCTCCGTCTCCGTCTTGCACGTGTGGTGCGTCCGAGGGCTAAGCAGAGCAGGGCCGCGCATCATCTAACTTTAACCTTTAATTGTTATCGAATATATATATATTTATACATATAAACCTAAAGCCTAAACCTAATTTTCTTTCAGCTAAAATTCTTTGTACAAATCGAAAGAAAAAAGTTACAAAACAAGAAAAAATTGACAAAAACAAAAGAACAAAAAAGAAAAGAACAGAAAAAAAACCGAAGAAAACGTACAAAATAATCAAAAAGAAACGAAAAGAATGAGAAAATGAGATAAAAATTACAAAATATAGTTAGAGATTAGGGACGATGATGAGGTGATGAGGTGAGGTGCCATTTCACACGAGGGAAGCTCCAAGCTCCGCCGCGGGCAGCTCGCTAAAGAACTTTTGAAGAAGACTAAATAAACTGATATATATATACACGAGTGCACGGTATATATGGCGACCCAGTCCTGTATATACACGTGTATATGTATATTTTTTACAGCATTCAAAAATCCAAACTGTCTTTTTGCTTACTGGGGGGAGGGAGCACCTACGAACTTGGCATTGTCTCCGACGTGTTTATGTCCCGTGCCCCACGCTGCAACGGAGATTTATGGATCATTTATGTCATGCATCTGAGCCTCCTCGAATTACTCATTGTTTGGATTTCGAATGGGAACTGGAACTGAAATTGAAATTGAAATTGAAACTGGAACTGAAACTGAAACCTCATCATTAGACACAACCATCGAGTGCAATCAATACAGTCAGCTGAGTCATTGGATCAATCGATCGATCGGTCTATCCCCAGGAACTTTGAGGGTTTTATCGATCATCTTTATAAATATAAAGTTCGTTCTTTGTCACAAAATTATGAATATTTACTTTCGAACGTTGTTACTCTAATCTAGATATCCTAAAAATATACTTAACAAGAAAGGAAGCCAACATCTTTAGAGGCAACTTTAAATCGATATTTATCGATATTTTAATATGATAATTTTCTGGACAACTCAAAGTTTAAAATAAACACAACTAAGCCAAAAATCCATTGATTTTAATTCGGAAAACAGTTTTGAGTTAGTTTTTACAAGTTTCACAAAACTGCAAGCTAAATTTTTGACAAAATGAACGATGTAAACCCTTATAAAATTTTTAAAAATTTATTAAAATGAAACAAAAAGTCAATTAAGATTCTAATGGAGAATATAGGCTATGATGTGCACCTGAAAAGACCTCAAATATGCAATTTAAAATCCACATTTATGAAATGCATTTTTCTAAAGAAATCAAAGCTTAAAAAAAACAGAGACTGAGCCAAAACAGCATCAATTTGAAGCCTCTAAAATATATTATTTGAAGGTCTGAAGCCTTCCTGCTTGTCGCTCATCTCACCATCATCTCTCTCTTCCCAGATGAACTCCGCTGTGGGCCGTACTCAGAGGCCTAATGCCAGGGCCGGAGCCGGAGACCGCCCACTTGCTGTGCATGTGGTTGGTCCCCCCTCTAAACCGGGGTGGTTGGGATTTGGCTTTGGGGGTTCACACAATGCACATGGATAATCGTGCGAAGTATTCTTGGTCTCTGATATGCCGATGGTAATGTGCAATTATGCAAAGTGCAAGTTCAACGGAAAAGGCCATGGTTTCGTTTCGTTTTGTTTTGTTTTCATTGTCTCAATGGGACTCTCAATGGGACTGGGACTGAGAGTGCGCTGTCCTCAACGCGGTGATCATCATTTGCTGCTTCATTTGCTGGCCTGCGGTTTTTCGTTTCATTTAGTTCACTTTTAAGCCAGGCTAGAGTCGTCGTCCGCCCGTCCGCCCCGTTGTTCAATTATAATTAAATCGGTTTGTAAATATAATTGGTGGGCGTGCGACTGGCATGAATGATGCAAGATTGTTGTTGCTGTTTTGCTGTCAGAGCGTGATTTGGTTTTGCAAATTAGAACAACGAATGATGGCAACGCCCCAAGATGAAGCTGAGTCTCCCCTCCAAGTTGGGCCTCCTCCTCGACATGACACACAGAGAAAAATATCACAGACAAACTTCTAATAAATTAAATTTAATTAAAGAAATATTCAATATTTTTTAATACTTCTTAGTCATATTTTTGCCTAATATCACGTATACGCCCTGTAAGCCGTCTCTGTTTTTTTTGCCTTGGAAGCCACCACCGATTAGCCAGAGATTCACGGGCTGCCCCCGTGTGTGTAATAGGCTTTTAGGCCTCGGCATTAAAGAATCATTGTCTCAGTGGGGCCAAAACAACTCCCAGCCAAAGCACAGCCATGGCCAAGTCAAGTCATCGCTACCATCACAGTTGCGCCTCAGCGTGGATCGGATCCCACTGCTCACTCTCAGTTAACACTTTTCACATGCCCTCTGCCCGAACACAATGTGGCCCCACTCATATATATAGTATACTCATATGGGGGGGAACCGGGAGATCGATGGCAACAACAGCGAAATCAGCAGAAGCAGAAGCAGAGTCTAAGCTATATTTTGACATCAACCTACGGATGACTATTGCCACACACACGTACTCTGAGATACAATATCTGCATCACTGCATCTGGAGTTGCTGCCTCTGATTTGTACACTAATTTCATCTAAATTGATGTTTAAATATTAGTTTTATATGTCATAAGGGTATTTGTATGAATAATTATTATAATTAGGGTGGGATTTGTATTTGTTTTAATTATATATCTCAAATATAAGCTCTCAAATGTTAGATTTTATATTTAAATGTAGGAAATAAACTTCCCTAAGCTAAAAATAAATGTAAGCCTTAATTTAAGTGATCTTTTCCTACTCCTAAAAATAATAAAATACTTAAGTTTAAAGAGTTCCCTCACCTAGAACCTTTTGGCAAGTGTATGCCATATTTTTTTGGGGGCCCCGTTAGGTCTCTGGAAATATGTCAACCGTGGTGAGTGGGTTGGATTGCAGAATCCACTCTCTAAGTGGGGGGCACTAGCACCACCACCACCTACCCCCAAGCAGGCCAAACTGGCGGACAGTTGGCGCCATTGTTATGGCCCGAAAATCAAACAGATTTATGTACATAGATCCGCTTGGATTTCTCTTTAAGTTAAGTTAAGTTTAGGAAAGTGAAAACCCAGTGACTCACGTACTGCTACTTAGCCTCAATATTTATCTATTTATCTAACTAAATCGGTGAACTGGACGAGCGTTGCACTTCGGTCATTTAACCATTTGTCGGTTTTATGTTGGCCAATTAGCTGCCTTCAGGGTCAAGTTAATGATTCAATTAGCATTTGTCATCATTGTTATTGTTTCCACTGTGCTGGGGCTGCGGTCTATAATTGATCCCCAGATCGTGGGAATATTGATAATGATGTGTGTGACGACCACACCTCCCTCACCTTCTCACCTCTGTGGCATATAATGCATATAATCGTATATAGATCAGTGGGATTTCTGATAAATATTAATAATATTATAACAAATACGTTTTTATTATTAAATATTAAGATTTACTTTTGTTAATTAAAGCACTTTCGCTTATATAGATCCTACTTAGGTGTATAATTTCATCAGAGGAATCTACATATTATATAAACAACCATTTAAATTGAATTGTGTTTTCAGTTAGAGGAATTTTTTAAGGGTTCTACAAATATTAGGAAAATAAATAATGTTTCGAATAAAGTTTACTTAATTATTAATATTTCACATTTTGCTATGATTTCATCAGAGTAATTTACATATTTATTCAAATTGTTTATGATATTTATCAATCTGAGGGATTTCAATATTAACAAAAAAAGGATTCTAGTAGAGTTGATCCTACTTTTAAAACTTTATGTGTAGGTTTTAATAGATTCTTAATTAGAGATATTTAAATATTAAGCTTGCATAAATCGGTTGTTTTTCCATATATTTAATTATATGTAATTTATTCTTTTATTACAGTAAGGAGTGTTTTCTATATGAATATCATTGGGACTACTTTAGCTTGTGATTATTATCAAATTTTACTTTTTCTTGAGAAAATAATAGAATATAATAAATGATATATAATATTATATAAATTTTGTTTTTTATGGATATTTATATTTATTATTATTATTATTAGGTATATTATTTTCTTGAGAAAAATTAGAACTTAAACTTAAGGGGGTCTTCTACTTACAAATTCTTTAAAAATAGATTTTTTTAAAATTTATTATTAAAATATAGAGGATCTGAGGAATACGCCATATAAAGGGTTTTGTAAAATTCGCATTCCTTCATGGGTAAACGAAGCCCGAAAGATGGCCATCTCCATAAGTTTCCACCATTTTTCCAATCTTTAAACGCGTTTTTCCGAAAATCACCTTTTTTAAACTTTCTGGTATCACATTTATCTGTAATTTTCATCGAATCGAACCAAATTTTTCCCCATTTCTTTATCAAACAATTTTCTATGCTTCTCCGAGTACGAATATTTTTTAAAATTTTTTGTTTAATTTTTACACCTTCCAACAGGTGAATAAACATGGTTGAAAATGGAACTTTTTACAAAAAAAATTATATTAAAAACAATTTTTAATTAAAAAAAAATAGTACTTGGAGAAGCATCAAGAATTTGAAATATAAACTATGGTATATGAGTATATACAAAAAATACGAGTATAATTAATACATATTAGTACATATAATTATTAATATTATTATTATTATTTAAAGATTTGAGGACCGGATATTTTATGGTTTAAATGATTAGCTCTGATTTTTAAGCCTGAGCTAAGCAGCAAAAATATATCCCAATAATGAGGAAACTTCTTTCTATCTTTAACTAGAATTTTCATTGAAAGTAAGATGAAAATAAGATTATTAAAATATTTTTTAAACATAATAATATATAATTAACTTAATTTAAAGTAAAAGGAGCTCTAGTTATAATCCCAGTACCCAGTATCCCTTCAACAGGTAATTACAAGAAGACTCCCCCCCTGGGAGCTCTTGGCTCGTGGCATGCGTCATCCGTGGACGAGTTACTGCTGCTGGGGACCACATCCAACTTTGCGAAGCTCTCTCTCTCTCCATCGGCGGGTATAAAAGCGAGCGGCGGTCTGGCTGGGGAATCATTAGACAAGTGTCGAGCCGCGCGTGCGCAACATAGTCCCAGAGGAGGAGTAAGCCCAGCAGCGAACAGTTGAGACCACAACCAGGCGACCACAACATGAAGTGCTTTGTAAGGATCAGAGATCTCGTGGATACTATGAAAGATATAACGAAAGCCTGGGAATGGATGTGATTTTTTTTTTGTGTTACATGAAATATATTTTTTTTAATATATTTTCACCTTCTGTTGGCGCACAGTTCATCCTGTTGGCGACGACCAGCCTAGTGCTGAGTGTCCTGGCCGAGGACCAGGAGCAGGTGGCTTTGGCCTCCGATCAGTCATCGGTGGCGGTGACTCCCGTCGAGGCTGAGGATCAGGATCAGGTGGGCGCCGCCAGCAGCTATGCACCGCTGCAGGAGAAGAAGCAGGAGAAGCGCTATGTTGGTGGATACAGTGGCTATGCGGGAGCAGGCGGCTATGGAGGAGCCGGAGGCTATGGAGGCGCGGGCTATGGCGGCTACGGTGGCTATGGAGGAGCCTATGGCAGTGGCCTGGGAGTGGACAGCTACTACAATCCGTACGGCTCACGATCTCTGGCTGGATTAGGTGAGGGTGAGCGTGCTCCAGGGAGGGACGGGAACTGAACTCCATCTGAACTCTCAACTTATTCCCCTTACAGATGGCGCCGCGGTGGCTGGTTATGGCGGCTATGGTGGCTATGGCTCCGCCTTGGGCGGCTATGGATCCGCTCTTGGCGGAGGCTATGGATCCGCACTTGGCGGCGGCTATGGCTCCGCTTTGGGCGGCGGCTATGGCGGCTCCTACAACTCGAACCCCTACGCGCTGTCCTACTACAACAGCCGGCTGGGCCTTGGAGCCGGTGGCACTGGGTATCCGTACTACAACACCCGCTTCGGCGCCGGCGGCTACCCCTCGAGCTACTACACGAGTAACTATGGCAACAGCGTCGTCGGCGGCGGACTGGGAGCCCTCGGCGGAGTGCCGCCCATTGGAACCGGTTACAACTACGGCTCCGGCATCTCTGGCACCGTCTACTAGGCAAAGGATCCAACTAGGCAACACACCCAACGTTCAACATTTAAGCTAGTGGAATTAATTTTTTTTTTTTCGTCTCTTCGAATATTTTTCTAACTTAATTTTTATTAAAAAGATGCTACAAAAAACACACAAATCAAAGTAAGAGTAAGTCTCGTAGTTAAGTAGAGTCGATGGAGGGATTGGAGTATCACTCTGGTGGCGGGTAGGCGCCATGCTTGTCCTTGATCACCCAGAAAGAGTCCACAATGGCGCCGTTTTGGTCATCGGACACCTGCTCAAAGTGCAGATGGGTGCCGTTGTGGGCCTTCAGGCGGGTGTAGCCATAGTCCTGCAAAGGATAAACACATATTCCTTATAAAGAGAATCCCCAAAATCCCCTAAACTCCTACTAACATTGCTGTGATACGCATTCCAAGCGGGCAAATCGTGGGAGAAGGGCTCACGCTCCTCGTTGCAGCCCGCGGAGCCGGTGATGATCTGAATCGGTGCCTTGGGATTGGTGTACGGTGCCTCCGCGCTGCCATTGTACACCTTGTAGTTGTAGATGGGCCACAGGCGAGTGTAGAAGTGCTCGTGGGCGAAGAACTCCACGTCGACGCCGTGCTTGAAGAACAGATCCTCCAATCCAAACCACTTGAACATGGGCAAACCCTGCCTAATGTATGTCTCCAGCTGTGCATTGCAGTCGTACTCCTTGTCATCGCTGCAGTACATCGGTCGATGGCCGTACGTGATGATCCAGGGACGCTTCTGGCGATTCTCGGGCCTGTTCGCCTCGGTCAAATCCCGTTCCAGCCACTCGAACTGCTTGGTGAGCAGCTTCATGCCGTAGCCGAGGAAGTAGTAGACCTCCGTGGAGAAGGAGACAAAGTGCACGGGTCCCAGGTTGAAGCTGTACCACAGGCTGTCCGTGTCCCCGGGCATGTTGAAGCGGGCGCGGTAGTTGGAGAAGTTGCTGTTGTGGCAAGTAGAAAGCTAGAAAGGAGCGTCGTCTTATGTCGGTTCTCTCTCTCTACTCACTACTTCTCCTCGTGGTTGCCCGGACAGACCATGTAGGGCACATAGGCGGCCACCGATTCGATTTGTCGCATGAATGCATCGCCCACTGCTGCATTTTTCGTGTCCATGTCGTAGGCAAAGTCACCCACATGGATGATGGCATCGTACATGCCACGCTCCGTGTCCTGCTGCAGCCGACCCATCGACTGGGCGTTCTCGTTGCCCATGTCCCCGTAGATGGCCAGCGAGGGTGACCACTGCTCGCCGGCGGGCGGGGTTTTGAAATGGAATACAGGCGACCAGCCCAGCGGACTGCCACAGCTGTATTCATACCGAGTGTCCGGCTCGAGACCCTTGAGCTCCACGTTGTGCATGTACTGAGTGCGCTTCTTCTTGCCGCCATCCACGAAGCGCTGCCAGGTGCCCGCCACCGAGGTCAGCTTGTCGGTGGCATAGTTCCGGGCGAAGTTCACCACCGAGGCGTTGGGGGAGTTGCGAGTGGACCAGGTGACCATTATGTCTTGGAGGTTATCTGTAAAGGAGGAGGAGCAAGATGGGTTTAAGCTTTAGTTTTATTCGAGTTTCTTGCGGGTTTTAAACAGCAAAATAGGAAATTAGGAAAATATTCGCAACTCTTACGCATTAAATAAACATTTTTGGAGACAGTAAACCAGACTTTTTCTTGGTCTTTTTTTACTCATCAAAGGTTTATTGTGATTTCTGTATATTTTGGGGTTAACATTTCAATATTACAAATTGTTTGAGATATGAATTTCAATAACAAAGACAAATTTTGATCACAAAATATGTGTGTCGATGATAAAAACGTATTTTGATAAACATTTACATAACAATTTAAACGTATTTCCATTAAAAATAAGCACAGAAAGGCCACAGAAACTGCTGGGCTGTCCAAAACTAAGATACAAGACAAGATAAGACATGATAAGAGAAGACAAGACAAGATAAGACATGATAAGACAAGTTAAGACAAGATAAAACCAGCAGTTTCTATGACATTTTCTGCAGTCCTGCAGGATACACATAGTTAAGGGCTACACTTGCTAATACAGTTGAGAGGAATGGAAATATCTGGTAAAATATCACAATGCTGACCCCTGACCCCCCCTTCCAGAGATCAGGCTTTGTACGGTCCATGCTTGTCCTTGATCACCCAGAAGCTATCGATTACGGCGCCCTTCTTGTCATCGGACACCTGCTCAAAGTACAAATGGCTAGCATTGTGCGCCTTCAGCCGCAGGTAGCCAAAGTCCTGGCTATGAAAGGCGCTCCACGGTGGCATGTGCTTAAAGAACGGCTCCCTGCCCTCATGATTGCCGGCAGCACCCGAAATGATGTGAATGGGAGCACCAGGATTCACATACGGCGCCGCCATGGAGCCATTGTACACCGTGTAGTTGTACATGGGCCACATTCGCTCGTAGCAATGCTCGTGCGCCCACAGCTCCACATCGACGCCGTACTGATGGAACAGCGGCTCCAGTCCGAACATGTCCAGCATGGGCAGACCCTTGCGCACGATGGTCTCGTGATTGGCACAATCGTCCCCGTTGTCATTGCTGCAGTACATGGGCCGGTGGCCGAATGTGATGATCCAGGGACGCTTCCGGCGATTCTCGGGCCTGTTGGCCTCCATCAAGTCCCGCTCCAGCCAGTCGTATTGCGCCACAATCTGCTTGATCCCGAACTGGGTAAAGTAGTAGAACTCCGTGCTGAAGCCCACGAAGTGCACGGGTCCCAGGTCGAAGCTGTAGAACATGTTCTCTGTGCCGCCCGGCATGCTGAAGCGGTTGATGTAGTGCGAGAAGTTGCTGTGTGGAAGCTAGGATTAGAGTTAGGTTCGAAGGCTCTTTCCCTTAGCTTACTTACTACTTCTCCTCGTGATTGCCCACGCACACCATGTACGGCACATAGGCGGCAATGGTCTCCACCTGGCGCATGAACTCGTCACCCACCTCGCCGTTCTCCTTCTCCATGTCGTAGGCAAAGTCACCCACATGGATGATGGCATCGTACTGGCCGCGCTGCGTCTCGCGCTGCAGCGCCGGCAGGGAGACGGCATTCACCACGCCCATGTCGCCGTAGATGGCCAGCGAGGGTGACCAGTCGCTGTGCTCGAAGTGGGTGCGGAACCAGTACGTGGCCGACCAGCCCAACTCGCTGCCGCAATGGTAGAAATAAGTGCTGTTGGGCTGCAGCTGGGACAGCGTCACCTAGGGGTCGAAGGTACAGGCAATAAAGATTAAGGATAAGCTGGAACAGGAACTGGAACTGGGACAGGAACAGGGACAGGGAGTGGGGATTGTGGAGAGAGGGAAAACCTGGACTCGAATCTGGCTTGAAATCACAGCCAGGGAAACCCTTTGTCGCCAAATGAATCATTTTTTGCTTATTTTTAAAAACATTCTCATTTCATTGCGAATCATTTTGAATCTTTTTTTGAATCACTTAAAATTTTTGTGAATAATTTGAATTTACTCTGAATCATTTTTAAATTATTTGTAAATCATTTTATAACGAGATTCAACACTAACTTGAAAAATGCACAATGATTTCAAAATGAATCAGATTTATTTTTATTCAAACTCAAATATTTCAAATACTTTCACTCGAAATTGAATTCTGAATTGTTACAAATAGTTTTGAATTTTGAATTTGATTCGCTTGGCGAAGGAGGCAAGCAAAGCTACTACTCACGCGATGAATGTACTGGGTGGCCTTCTTGGGTCCGCCGTCCACGAATTTCGTGGGCATCTGTGCCGCCTTGGCCCGTTGCTGGAGTCCATCGATGCCGAACTCGCAGATCGATTCGTTGGTATTGTCGCGCGTGTTCCAGGTGACGACAATGTCGAGCACGGTCTCTGCAGGAGCACACACGTAAGGAAACCACAATAAAGCCTTGATAGGTGCTACTTAAATCTAGAATCTAAAATCTTAAATATCTACACAAAAATATATCGAGAAAGCTGTACATTAATCGACTTTATCGATAACACCTTCTCCCCACAAAAGACGACATTTTCTAGCTGTGTGCTTAAGCCAGTTTATTGGAACAAAAAGATACAATAGTAATATTAATCAGTTGCCCAGGACTATAATTATGCGTAAAAGTACCCAAAAACTCCACAAATTAAAACCATTCAAGGGGATTTCAGGCAAGAAACAGCACTAAAGTGGCATTTCGAATGTTGAAAACTTAAGTAAAAAAAGGGTATGTATGAGTTTTAAGTAGGGCAAAGGTATGTTTAGGTTTCCCAAGGCTTATTCATTAATATTAAATTGGGCTAAGTGCAGGTTCGGAGCCCCTTTCCTTACAGTAAAAATGCTCTCGTTAAATGCTTGGCTCGCGTAAAATTGGCTAAGTTAAGCTTTCATTCGGTTCGGCTGGGTGTGTTGTTCGAGTGATATTTGCTTATGGAATGTGTGTACTTATGGAACTCGCAATGCTACGGATGTATATCGATAACATCCCGCATTATATCATATCGAAAGTATCGTAAATATTGATATATCGAAATTTTTGAAAATCGAATATAGGGAATAGGAATGTATATCGATAACATCCGGCATATCATATCGAAAGTAACGTAAATATTGATATATCGAAATTTTTGAATATCGAATATATCGCATTTAACGTTAAAGTATCAATATCGAGAGCATAACGCGGACATATCGCGTTGTATACATTAACTGTTGCTTTAAATTTCGATAAAATCCCGATAAATCGATACTTTGTGCTTTCCCTAGGTCACTATGTAGTTTGTGATCGAATCAGGTGCGCGCTTTTAATACTGCCACAGTTTCTATTGGTGCTTGTTGTGAGTTGTTGTGTTGTGTCTTGTGTGCTGCCTGGAGACTCCTTTAGCTTGATTTGGTTTCGTTCCAGGTCCCCCCCGCCCCTCAGTTCTATTCGTAGCTGCCGTGCTTGGACTTGACCAGCCAAAACTCATCGATAACGGCGCCATCCTGGTCATCGGACACCTGCTCAAAGTGCAAGTGGGTGCGATTGTGCGCTTTGAGCCGCGTGTAACCATAATCCTGACTGTGGAAGGCACTCCACTCGGGTATCTTGCCCTTGAACGGCTCCCGTCCCTCCTTGCAGCCGGCCGAGCCGGTGACAATGTGCACCGGCGCACGGGGATCCTCGTACGGCGAATCCTTGAGCGTCCCGTTGCGCACCTCATAGTCATAGATGGGCCACAGCCGCTCGTACGAGTGCTCGTGCGCCCAAATGGCCACATCGACGCCGAACTCGTACAGCAGCGGCTCCAGGCCGAACAGGTGGACGAAGGGCCAGCCGACGCGGGTCAGTGTCTCCGAGTGGGTGCAGTCGTTGTCGTTCTCATTGCTGCAGTACATCGGCCGGTGGCCATAGATGATGATCCACGGACGCTCCGCTCGATTCTCGGGCAGATTGGCCTTGGCCAGGTCCTGGCGCAGCCACTCGAACTGGAACACCAGCGACTTGACGCCGTAGTTGAGGAAGTAGTAGACCTCCGTGCTGATGCCCACAAAGTGGACGGGTCCCAGGTCGAAGCTGTAGAACATGTTCTCCGTGCCGCCCGGCATGCTGAAGCGGGCCCGATAATTCGAGAAGTTGCTGCAACACACACACCACACCCGGGTTAGTCCCTCTGCTCCAGCCTGCTCCTCCTCCTCCCTCTTTACTCACAACTTCTCCTCGTGATTGCCCGGCACCACCATGTAGGGCAGATAGGCGGCCACCGTCTCGATCTGCCGCATGAACTCATCGCCCACGCGCGCATTCTCCGTGTTCATGTCGTAGGCAAAGTCACCCACATGGATGATGGCATCGTACATGCCGCGCTGCGTCTCCTGCTGCAGCCGGGCCAGGGACTGGGCGTTCTCGTTGCCCATGTCCCCGTAGATGGCCACCGAGGGTGACCAGTCGGCGGAGGCGGTGGGCAACGTTCGGAACTGGAAGATGGCCGACCAGCCGACGGCACTGCCGCAGTGGTACATGTACGTGGCGTTCGCCTCCAGGCCGCTAAGCGTCACCTAACCGCAAGGGAGACCAACAACAATGAGTTTCTGTTTCTGTCCATGGAGTATGGAGGAGGGTCAAGTGGAGTGCTGAATGGGAGGTAAATCGAAGGAGCTTCTATAGACGGCACTCCCGATCCTCACACACTTGACCCACTCCTCTCCTGGCATACCCGGTGGATGTACTGCGTGGCCTGCTTCCGGCCGCCGTCCACGAACTTGGTGGCCGTGCCGCGTGCATGCTGGGTGAAACGGGGAGCCTGTCCGGCCACCATGCGCCCGTACTCCACCACACTGGACGCCCCCACTTCCGGGTCCGGCGGTAGGCTGCGCGTCGACCAGGTGACGACTATCTCGCTAGCGGTGCGCTCTGAAGTCCCGGAGCAAAGAGCGGGGCGGAGTGGAGAGAACCGGAACCGGAAGCAAGCAACGGGGGAAGGCGAAAAAAAAAAGAAAAACAAACTTGAGCAATTTCGTTGGGCCAAAAAGAGAGAAAGAAAAAACAAAGAAAACAAACAGGCAGAGTCTTGTTTTCGTTTTTTGATTAAAAAAATACGAAAATTTGATAACATTTTCACCTTTAAACTAGTTTTAATAAAATAACAACAATAGTTTTGCTGTACAAAATTGATTAAAAAAGCTTTAAGAAATTGAATTTTGATTAATTTGAGAAAGTTAAACTTTAAATTTAACAGAATTGAAGTAGTAAAGTTGTATATTTATTTGAATTTACTTCAAATTTAATTGTCAATTTAAAGTAAAATCAATTTAAACTATTTATCGATAGGCAAATGTTCATCATTTTCAATTCTTTGTCATCGCAAACGGGAACAGGGCCGTGAAGTTATTGGAATCAAGACCAACAACTGCTGCTGACTCTATTATTTGCTGATTAATTTTTCTATTGTTTTCAGCTAATTTAGCAAAGGGGCTCTTTTGTTATTGTTTTCTTATCGCTTCCCCCCGGAAAAAAACTGGAGCACAACAAAGCCTGCGATGACTGCGCTCGGATGACGTTGGTGCCCTTCGCGATAACGTCTGAGGGCCCCCCATGGGGGGTCTTGATACGGGTACGGGTTCTGGTTCTGTCCTTTCTATTCATCTTGTTTTCGGTGAACGCGATATTAGGGGGAGTTCCCCTGATTAGGTGAGAGGGCACTGCACTTCAAGAGCCAAATTTTATGCTGGCGAACTGTTCACTTTTCTAATCACTCGACAAATTAAGCAAGTTCAGGGGTAAACAAGCTGTATTTACTTATTTTGAAGCTTAGCAAAGGTTTATACTTAGGAAACTACTATTATCTTAGATATATTAGCTTAAAACTCCGATAAGAACTGCATTTGTTTAGGATAATCAGCGTTTTTGAGGGTCACTGATCCAGCTAGTAATTATAATTCATTGAATTATAGACATTAAATTAGCATTTTATTTGTAAAAAAACTTGTTAAACGTGTTAAATTACGCTCAGGCTTCAAAGTTTAACGATTATAAATCGAAAAACAAAGAAAAACCAATTACAGGGTGTTTCGATTTCGAATTATTATCGAAAAAGTGTTTGTTTTCTTAAAGAAATTATATATTTTAGGTAATTTCCTTAATGACAGAAGTTAAAGCACTTTATGAATAATATAGACATAAGATTGCACCTGTACCCATAAACAGGGAGATAGCACCCGATAACAATAATAATGAAACCCCAGAGAAATTGCGCACTCTCCGCAACGATCACCAGAGGTTGCCAAATGCAAAAATAAAAAACAAAACTACACACAACAAACTGCAAACGCTCTTTACATAATGCTCGTTTCTCACTCACCTCCGAAGGCCAGATGCACTTGCTCCGGCTGATAGTGCACAATGTTGCCCGCCACCTTCTCCTTCTCCTTCGCCGTATCCGTATCCGTAGCCTGGGCCAGTCCCGCTGCCGCTCCAACCAGGAGCAGGAGCGTCAGCGTTGACAGCAGGAAAAACTGCTGCTGGCGCTGCATTTTGGCTTCGCTTCTTTGTTTTGTATTCTGTTTTTTTGATTGGATTGCAGTTTATAACATTGCCAAATCACACAACTGCGTCGTGGGCGAAAAACAATTTAATCCGGGAGCGTGAACAACAGTACAAAAAAATGAGCACAAAAATGGAATTATCCAGCAATTTATATAGAGCCACAACAACAACAAACAAACCAGGGAGAGCAGTGTGACCCTGGCTGGGGGGCAGAGCAAAAGCCGGAAATTATTGATCGGAGGCAGCCACACCGACAGATATATCGATAGCTCTGCGATAGTTGGGCGCGATTTTTGTAATTCAGTTTTTATTAAAGTACGGCATTCAGAGAAAGAGAAAGAGATCGAGAGATAGAGACAAAGCGGTAGAAAGAGAACGAGACTAAGAAATATACAGAAAGTGGGGGGGAAATGAGATTTTTTTTCACAAGAATAAAGTCTTAAGCTGAGATCAATCGAATAATGAGGATAGCGTTGTCCTTAGTCAATTGACGGGACTTTAGCTCGACTCACTTTAATGAAGAAACAATAATTATAAATCTATTCTACCTATTTCTCTGACTTTCTTATCTTTTCTCTACCAATTTCCCTATATTTCACCATCTCTCGCAAACTCTAGCTCTATTTTTCAATTTATTTCTCTCTCAATTCTGAGTGCAGAGAGCCACGCAAGGAATACAACCCATGGTGGAATTATATAATTCCACCATGATACAATCCACTCCTTGTGGGAGTCATCATTTGCACAATTGGATCGAGTGGAATATAACGAAAAAATGCGGGAGATCGTCGCGGTGTTGAAAAACTGCGGAAAACTGCGGAAAAACAGTTCAAATTGCGGAAAATCAGTGGTCCCGAGCAGTGAAAGGCGATAGTGAAGTGGGGGCAATCCGGGAAATCCCCAAAAACGGACGCCGGGCTGCTGCAGTGTTTTTTTTTTCCTTTTTTTTTATGTGCCAGTGCAAAAAATGTAAGCAGATTCGCTATTTTCCACTCTCTCTTTTCGGCCCCTTAATCGTTTCGCTAGTTGTGTATGTAGAAGAAGAATAAAATGAGAAGAGAGTAAAGAAGCGGGTGTGCTTGATTTGATTTTTTTTTGTGTTTTTCTATGAGTTGTGGTAAACCTTAAGGTTTTTGTTTTTCTTTTATTTTTTTAGTGTGTTTAGTGTTCTAATTCACCGTTGGGATCTGTAGCGAATGAGTGTGGGTGAGTGAAACAAAACCAATTTCTTCTTTTTCTTGTTCTTGTCATTCTCCGTCTTTGCCCACGCATTTTCCTCTCTCTTGTCCTTGATTATTGTTAGCTTGCTTTGTTGCATGGTGGAATCAGATAATTCCACCATGCTTTGTTGGTTCTTGCCCTGGAAAGTTGGTTCTCGCCCTTAAGTGGCGAGAGAGCCACTTAAGAGAGTACGATCCTTTCTTATTGCAGTCAATTTGGACAATTGGAAAGCTGCTGCCTTTGTTTACCTTTTTTCTTGGCAATTTGTAAATCCTTAAAAAAACGTAAAAATCTTGGAAATCTTAAAGTTGCTTATTCCTTAAAGGGTTTTTTGAGCATAACTTGGCTTAAACTCAACCGATTTCAGTCTGGTTTGGTTTTTTCTTCTTGGTTTTTATAGCAAAAATTTGCATTTAAAACTTGATTTCTAATTTTTTGTCCGATTTTTGAAAATGTTGCCTTTTTTTTTTAATGGGTACATTTTTGTACGCATTGATTGCAGTTCGAAAACCTTCCGTGTCCGTTTTTATAAACAATCAATAATGAACATTATAAAATCTGCAGAGGATGTTAAAAATTTAAATAAATTAGCATAAATATTGTTTATGTTTAAAAGTTTTGAGCTTGGAATAATTGCAAACCCAAAATACCCACCAAGACGACAGTCGCTGTTGTTTAAACATATTATTTTTATTATTTAACAAAAGTTTGGAGAATGTTTGGCGAATTCACTCTCAGAGAGCTAAATGGAGTTGCAACCGAATGGACAGACCCTTTGGTTGAACTCTGGAAAATATATCAATTGTTTTGTTCACATAAAGCCCCTTCTTAGCACTACGAATAGAGGAGTATATATGAAATTATATGAAATATATGAAATGCGGATACAGATACGGATGTGTGGGCATAAATACAGGATAACAGTAGAGAGAGAGATACATGCACGTAACACTAGGATAACTGGTAGAATAGTATAATAATAATAATAGTATATAGTATATAGCATAACTGTAACATTATCATAACAAACTAAGGACTTTTGGCAGCCTTATCGACTATGTGGAATGCAAACCAAGAAAAAAAAAAACAGATAAATCAACAGCTTAGCGCTCGACATGGAAATATATATACGAGTTGGCAATACATCTTACGGATTAGGGAACTAACTACTTCTCGGTGCCACTCCCATTGCCCGGCGGCGATCCTGCGCCCGCGGTGGGCATGCTGCTCTTGCGCTGCGCCTGCGAGATCTGCACGATCCTCGAGAGCGGTGAGTGGGTGCTGCTGGTGCTGGGTCTCGTGCCCGCCGGCAGCGGCAACAAGCGCTGCGCCGAGGCTGGCCCCGACTCCTCTGTGGCACCGCCTATGATGGCTCCTCCAACTCCAGCTGAGCTTCCGCCGGTGGGCGAGGTGGGCGACAATTCGCGTGCCAGCGGCGAGGGACGCAGCGAGAGGCGTCGCTGCAGCGCCGATTGCGAGGTGGAGGAGGGCAAGGACTGCTCCGCCAAACTGGCGCCAGGTGGTGGGGCCTGGCCTGGGGGTATCTGCAAAGCCGTTGGACGCACGCTGAAGCGACGCCGGAACTTGCTCTGGCCCGAGGCGGCGTTCGATGGACGTTCCGACGGAACGGACGGCGACTGGCCCTGGCTGACGCCACCCGCTGCTCTCTCGGTATAGCTGGGCGGGGGCTCCAGCAGGGATCTGGCCGGGGCACCTGCCCCGGGCGACATGGTGCCCACAATTGTGGAGCGACGGGCGTAAAGCCGATTGGCAGCCGCCGCCTGCAGGGACCTGGTCTGGTCGCCGGCAAAGAGCGAGAGGATGGGCGGCAGCTGCGGGGGATCCAGTCCAGCGTTGCCCATCTTGCGTTGCTTCCGTCCACCCTTGGAGCCAGTCGCCGCCGCCTGCTGCTGCTGCTGCTCGTCCAGCACGGCATGGGTGTGGACCACCTCCAGGGCACGGATCAGATCCGCTATGGTGGTCTGCTCCAGCACATTCATGTCCTTCTCGGAGGTCACCGAGAAGATGCTGCTGCGGCGCGGTGCCGAGGCCACCGAGGAGGCGGACCCAGCAGCGGCCGTCGCTGGGAAGAGGCTGCCGCGACGAGCGGCCACCGCTGCCATGGCCGCCGATCCGGAGCCGCTGTTGGCCAGGCTGCCGCGTCGCATCTGCATCTGGGCCAGGGCGTGCGCGGTGGGTGGATACATGCTGCCACGGCGTGCCGACGGCACCGGATTCTGGGTGTAGATGCTCTCGCGACGCCGCTTGCCAGCCGCTTGCAGGCGACGTTGATAGGCTCCGCTGCTGCTGGCTCCTGGCGCTGCACTGGCGCCGCCATCTTCCATCTGGAAGCCCATGTTGGTCAAGCCGCCGGCGCTGGCCAAGCTGCCATTGGACTCGAATGGCGGCGGCGGCAGAGCACGACCGTTGCTCAGATAGGACTGGCTGGAGGCCGCCGTGACCGTGTTGCTGTAGTAGTCCAGCGGCGATCGGGGCTGTTGCTGCGATGAGGCGATGCCCTCGGGCACCGACACCACCGACAGCTTGCGCTCCACATCCTGCGATGGTCGCTTCCTCTGGAACGGGAACAGACGGCGCAGGCCGTCCGGCATGGAGAACTTCTTGACACGTCCCGCTCCCACTCCCGCTGGCGAGGGCTTCTTGAGCTGCTCCTCCAGGGCATCCGGCTCCAGGTGCACCATCGTGGCACCGTTGGGCCGCTGCTGTCCCTGCTTGTAGCGCTGATTGAAGGCCTCCTGGATCTGCTGGTTGTCCCCACTCCACGTCCACTCGTTGTGCTGGTTGGACCGCAGCGGCCGCTCGCTCTGCCAGCGCGGTGCCGCCTCCAAGTTAAAGTCGGAGCAGGCACGGGCCCGTGGGCGTCGCGGCGGCGCAGAGAACTCATTGACCGTGGAGAAGGACCATTCGCTGGCCAAAATCTGGGAGTCGGAGAAGCCATGATAGCCGCCATACAGCGCCGCATCCTCCTGCTCCGCTGGCGGCGGTTTCACGGTCGCCAGAGCACTGACCACCTTGGCCAGCAGATCGGTGGTCTGGCGGTATGCCTCCGCCGTCTCGAATGTCTTCTCGCGATCCAGCTTGCTTAGCTCCGTGTCGGAGCTGGCGTGCACCATGATGCCGGCCTCCTGCTGCTGCTGCTGGGCGGCAGCCAGGTCGGCGCAGACGGAGAAGGCCCGCTTCCGGCTGGGAATGGGGGCCGGTTCCACGCGATACATGCTGAGATCCGGACAGGAGGCGGAGCGGGGCAGCGTATAGGCGATATCTATGTCGGTGTACACGGGCTGAGAGGGATTAGTGGGATATTCGAGTCAGATCAGCGTGTGATGGTGTTCGGTGTTCGGTGTTGGACATGTAAAGAGAAGGGTTTGCATTAGTGTTTTGTTCTGGTGGTCAGCGGGTTCTCTCTGTCTATGTGTGGGGCTGATCTGGGCTAGCACTGTCTGTATATCTGATTTATATATCACTGGATTTCGGGTTTGGAGTTTGGGCAGCAGCTCCCCGGGTAGCTCTACTTACGTCTGGGGCTCCTCTTCTTTTTCTGCTCAGCCGGAGCCTTATTCTGCGGCTTCTTTCTATTTCCCTTTCGACAAAACTAGAACAGAGAACAGCGGGGGGTCTTCATCAGCATCGTACAGAGCAGGGCTCTAGCTTGGTTAGCAGGAACGGAACGGAGAGTAGTGGGGATACCGCTTAGTAAGACACGTGTACGTAGGGGGATTAGGGTTAGGACATACAAAAAGGATAACTCTCTGCGGTTTTGGGTATCTAATTATGGTTAGTTAATCCCTCGAGGGATACTTATATAGGGTTAGCTTTGAAATGGGTTTATATAACCCTTAAAAAACTAGGTTTAAGTGTTATTTCCCATTAGTATTCCAGTAATATATTTCCTAGATTATATCTAAATTATAGTTAAGCCCCTGAAAACTCTTTCAATGAGTTGAGTTTTAGATGAAACTAGAATATATATGTATACTCCAGTGCTATCCCATGAACAATGATCAGCGTCGTCGTTTACCTTCACTTTGAGGATATAGAGCTCGTTGAGCATGCGCCGCAGATAGCCCACATCCTTGGTGACGCCCGTCCAAATGCGATTCTGTGTGGCCTTCAGATTGGAGGACAGCTGCTGCTCCAAATACGCCAGCTTCTTGCTCTGCAATCCCCTGCTCATGCCGAACGAATGTGTCCCGAATGTGGAGGAATGTGGAGAAGGGATACAGAATACAGATTACAGATTGCATGCAGGACACGCAACGCAACGAAAGGTACAACCCAAGGGACATGCGATGGACAAACCACTTACCGGGTGATGAACGTCATGATCATGACCAGGTAGCCCAGGGAGAAGATGAACCAAACTATCACAAAGATCTGATAGACCACGAACCAGCCGCCAAACTCACGAGGCTGCGGAAGAAACAATGGTTTAGAGTCATCTTGGGACATCTGTGTAAGGTTACAAGTAACTTACCTGATTGGGTCCAAAGGTGGGCACATAGTCACCGAAACCGATCGTTGTGGTGGTCACATAGCTGTAGTACAACGAAATGGAGTACGGCCAGTTCTCGAAGTAGGTAAAGACCCACGAGGGCAGGAGCAGGAAGAGAGCTATGCCCGGTATCAAAGCAATCACCACCGTGGTGATCAGGCCCAGTTGCGGCGGCACATAGTGCATGTCCGTGGACATTTTGTACTTTTTGTAGCGCCTGTAAATCGCCTCAAACTGGAAACATAAACTATTAAGTCTGCAGTATTCAGAGTAACCTTCTATCCCCACTCACCGTGCGTCCAAAGTACTCGCCCAGGCCGGCAAAGAGTATTCCATTGACGGGTATCCCAATCACCGAGTACGCAATCATGATCATCCGTCCGGCAAAGGTGGTGGGCGATATGTTGCCATAGCCCACCGTGGAGCAGACGGTGAAGGCAAAGAAGAAGGCATGGTAGAAGGTCCACGTGTATGGTATATCGTGCTCATCCTTAGTGTAGTCCGTCACCGGTTTGCCGCAATAGTCCGAGATCCGCTCCAGAATCTCGTTCTGTGTGCTCACATTCTTGTCCGACAGCTCCTCTAGCAGATAGGCTGTGGGGGGAAGGGAATAGCGAAGCGGAATAAATAAAACTAATGCCCGATCGGGCGTGAAATCAAATTAAATCTAATTGATCTCCCCATTTACGGTTCGTTCACGTGTCTAATCCGATCCGGAAGCTAACCTTTCCGCTTTCCGATTTCCGTGGAACAATCAATGGGCCGAAAAAAGCCCGAAATTGATTTTGAGCTGACAACGCGACGCTTTCCGAGATCACTGATCGCCACAAGGCAGTGGCAGTGGCAGTGGCAGTGACAGTGGCTAGTGACCCTCCCCCGCGACCGACCAGAGTGCCATATTTTACACTAAAACAATTGCCTCGCAGCTCGGATCGCCGCACATCGCGATCGCCATCACGCTCATGACCTGACCCGGACGACGTTGCTCCGGTTGATTGAAATGCGCTCGCTGCGAGATGTTTATCCGGCAAATAAATTGTGAGATCGTGAGACGGACAGCCTGTCGGTCGGTCGGGTCTTGTTGTAGGTCAGAAATTCAGAGCTGTGATCGGGGAAGATGGGAGGAAGACTCAAGGAAAGCCTCAACTGATACCCAAGTGATCTAATGGGCTGGCTGCTCTATCAGCTTGTGATTTGTGATATAATGATTCGGTTATATAGGATCGATTAGGAGATTGATGTTCGATTGAATTCTATTAGGAAACAGTTAAAGATTGCTTTGTAGGCTATCAGCGAACGTGATTTGCCTTTCCTCCATTCATTCAATCTCTGACAGACAGAGCGTGGCCACTAGACATCCGATGCTCCTCCAGCTGCGTTATCAGATACTCTCTAACCTTTATGGCCAAGTTCATTCGACTGCCGCGGCTGCAATCATTCAATAAACCCCGGACTTAGGGGTACCTCTGGGGGGGTAATCTTTTAACGAATTGCATAATTCAATAAATGCGGAGGCAGAGATTCCACTCGGATCTGCACTCGCTTCTCCTCTCTCTCGCAACGGGACACAATTGGGGGCAATTCACAGGCGGCATTAACGTCAAATAGTCACCATAAAAATCCGCCGGAGTGAGTGACGGGCACCAGCCAGTCACAGGCACAGTTTAATCGTCGCCTTTTGTGGTCCGGGTCCGGGTACGGGTCCGGGTACCGGAATCTTGATTGCCGGCAATTTGTTCATAGAAGTCGATCATTATCTCGAGTTCTTGTAAGTCCTCAAGTCCTCGACTCGACTCTGTGTGTGGATTCCGTGAATTCCACGACGGCCGTTTACTCTGATTATCTCGCTGATTGAGCCCGGAAAAGTTTTTGTGTTTGTTGCAAACAAATTGATAAATTAATTTAATTAAAGCTGTGACAGCTGTGTGAGAGCTGCACAAATCATCCAGCGAGGTCCCCGAGGTCGAGGTCGAGGTGCATCTATAGAACTATGGGGTTAACAGGTTCCTATCTTTGATTATTTTTAAAAGCACTTCGTAAGAGATTACCACCAGGTTTATGAGTACTTATGGCTGGCAATCCATCTATGCCTTAAGCCCCCTCTAAAGGCTTTGTAAATACTGTTTAAAAGCGTAAACATTTCTATATCCCCTTTCTTCAACATCCTGTTCTGTTCTGCTGTTTACTCAGCAAGTATAAATAGATCAAGACTGGTTACGACTTATTTGATTTCTACGTTAATTAATACCCCCCAAAATTCCCGCTTGTCATTCGAGTTTGCAATTCGTGGAGCTTAATGCAAAGTGGCCTTGTTCAACGCTAATATAGAATAAGTATTCACGTGCAAGTTAAGGCTGAAAATGAAATCCTTAATCAATAATTAAAGTCCCATACTAATCACTGGGTGATCCACTGACCATTTAATCTTTCCAGCTGCTAGGGAGATCCCTGTCTTGGCGGTGGTGTCAGTGTCATCGAGTTGCCTTATCGGGTGTCAACTAGCTTCAAATACCATCATTATCACATGTTTGTGGACACTTGAAAGTCATCGGCATGCCAGTGCCAGTGGTCATAGTCATATTCATATAGTCACAGCCGATTGTCCGACTTTTAGCCAATTCAAGTGTTACTTTCGTTGTGTTCTGGCCGAAATCGAAGTCGAAGTCGGAGGTGTAGTAGTGATTAAGGTGACTTTGTCCACTGGCTTACTGCCCGCTTACATATGCATACAAATAGTGACATGACAAGTGCCGGGGCATTAGTTGGGGGCTCAGGAGGCCTACCCAACAAGCCGATTGTATCGATTGTATCATTGAGAACACGGAACGTTTATCGTTCAGACTTCGTGGAGCTTTTGGAGGGCAGATTTACCTGCTGATGATCGCTCAGAGATCGAGAAAGCCTTTGCATGATCTCCAAGCCGTTACGATTTCCGCACGTCTTGGGTCGATGGTTACTAATTAGAGCGTTTATGGGTTATTTATTCGCGTAGTTAGCACTTTTTATGTGCTGTTTAAATTTGGATTTATTGCAATTGAAGAGGCATAAAAATAAATACATCCGAGACTAGGCATCGATATAATCGAGAAACTTGCTGTGTGATTGTATGAGTTGGAACACAGAGGTTTTGATTCGGGTTTTGGGTGGGTTTTGAGAGGGTTTTGTGTATATCTTTTGATATATAAATTGTAGATAGATATAGCAAACAGCCCTGATTGCCCCAGACTTGTGGCAGAGTTGTAAAGCTCACACTCTCACCTCTAGTATTTACGCACGTTTTGCCAAAAATATATTATTATTAATACCCACACACTCTAGGAAGCGGGAATTTTGAACTGTATTTTGATTTACAGTCTTGATTGGCTGCTAAATGCTTCACTTGTCGGTCTATGTTTACCATTTAACATGTTTGCTTGGGAACAATCTATAAACTGGGCTGGTAATTTCCCCAATTTAGAGACTAGTCTAAGGTCTAATCTTTGATGAGTACATCAGTTTGTCCTGAGGACAGCGACTCCAATTAGAGACTTGACCGTCGTCTAAATAACACCTCCGATTTCATCGACAGCAAGTGGGTGGTGGCAAAGGTTTAGCGGTTTGGACATGGGTCTAGACTCTAGACTTTCTAACAAAGTCGTGGGCGACCATTTAGTTCGCTTTTGTGGTGGGATATCACATGATATCACGTGGATTTCTTAGATACGTTTCTTTGATTTGATCTCACCCACCATTGATCTCGATGCGCTCCTTCAGCTCCTCGGCGCGGGCCTCCTTCTCCTCGCCGTGCTCGATGTGATAGTAGATGGCCGCCCCGAACATCAGGTAGGATATGTAGAAGATGAGCAGCAGGATCCATCGGTTTGGCGACATGCTC
Source organism: Drosophila burlai (assembly GCA_008042655.1). Classification (NCBI taxonomy): domain Eukaryota; kingdom Metazoa; phylum Arthropoda; class Insecta; order Diptera; family Drosophilidae; genus Drosophila; species Drosophila burlai. The sequence continues at coordinate 82,136 of VNJT01010933.1, read as the reverse complement.
TACCTGCAAGGACAACAGCTACAGTGGATGCCAGGATGCCGGCAAAAGGTGGGTTAGGTTAAGGAAGAATCGGAATCGGAATTGAAATCGGAATCAGAATCAGAATCGAAGGCGCGTTGGTTTCTTGTTGTCTGTCGTTATTTATGGTTGTATCGCTGCTAATCGAAGCTTGATTGCGATTGCTCAAGTGGTCAAGTGGCCAGTCAGTTGCCTTAGCGTTGTTGTCTCTACACACATGTGGGTTAGATAGGTGACAATGCTGCTGCTCTACGTTCGGGGTAGTGGGTCTTATGAGGCTGTCTCCTGAAGAGGAGCATTGAACTATAGTCAAAACCCTAAATATTTAAATAGAATCCGGATTTTAGGAGACCGTCAGAAGATACAGCTAGAAAGTGCTCAAGTTACAAGTCTAGGAGATCATATAAATAGAAGTTAGACCATCTCAAGTCTCTTGAAATATTTAATTTCCTAATTTTCTACGATATGTAGAGCCTTAGGCTATCTCTGTAGCCGTCCTACCCTTCAGTGGGGTTTTTCTTTTGGAAAACCAAGCGCCTTGCCTAGTCCCACTCCTGTCTAGATCGCTCCAACGTCATCACCACTGCCCAGGCTTACACCTATTGACACTTCTAATCATATCTCCCTCCGGGTCGGACCGCTGCTCCGGGGCATTGCTGCTAATTTTCCACGATTTGTTGCGCGGTGCAAAGTAGTCCGCTAACGATTAGCGCCCTCTTCCCGGCAGCGTCCGAGTAACTCCCGGTTGTCTTATCTCCGCACTGGTGCCTGGGGATCAGAGGGGGCCAGGAGACCGGGACTGCTGTGGGTGTCAACCGATGGTGCCGCAATGCCAATTAGCGATCGCAAATGCAAAAAAATAAAAAGACAAACAAAAAGTTGACAAAACCAAGTTCCAAGAAGAAGACCGAACAAGAAAACTAAAACCTAAAGCAGGTGTCAAATGTTTGGAGTGGTTTAGCTTTAGTCATTAGCTAACGATTAGGATCCTTAAGGTGGAACAACATCATAAAGATATGATGTCTTGAGGCTTTCGTAATATGCAATTTTTAGACTTGATGAAGAAAGTACTTGAAAGTTATTGCCAAAGCAATAAAGAGCATTACTCAGGCAACAACTAAAACTGATTGGCTGCTAATGGGCGATTGATGGTGGTGAAAGTTCTTACAATATCGTAAAGATAAACGCCTCGGTGGGGGCGCTTAAGTCATCGGTTCTTACAGTATCATAAAGATAAAGACGGCACCTCGACCGTCGCCGTGTTCGCCCTAATGAGTTCATGTTGGGGTAGTTCCTACACCTACTCCCACAGCAGGTGGAATCCCCCCGGGCACAGAGTCTCACGTGAATCGAGGCCTAATCTCTCTCTGCTCCTCGCGGTTAGATCGTATTTATTTTGTACCTCCGCCTCCGTATCTGTATCGATGGCGACTCTCTTCTCATTACACGCTTGATTACATTGGGACAACTCGGAATTGTTTATTCCCGCTGTTCGAGTCAAGTGATCATCGCTGATAACGACGACTCTTTGCCGTTTTAATTATTATTATCGGGGGGTTCTTTATTGTATAATTTCTATTAAATTATCTAGGGAGTAGAGTAAGTGTTGTTTTTCGACCACAGAGTAATTTGTTAACAATAAAAACTAAAAAATCGCCGTCTATGGGGCGCGTTCCTCGAGCACTGACTGCCGATGACGCCGTTCAATGGAAGTCTTTTCATTTATTGTGTTTCCTTTTTTTCTTTATGTTTTTATTTATTCCGAACAAACATTTCGATGACGCTCTGTGTTGCCAAACGATCTTTTTAACGCTTTTTTTTGGTTTGGTTTTTTGTGGGCTTGCCCCCGGTGGAATTCTTTGCGAGTGGAAATTTCTGCCCAACTGAGCTTTGCGGAAATCAGGGAATTAAGGCAGGTCGTTAAGATCGCCGTTTAAAAATGATATTTTTTTAGTTTACGAACTATTTTCATATATTAAATACCCTTTTATATAGAGATTTTTCCTTCTATATTAACCTGAAAAGACCTTCGGGGCGAATACATTGAAATTTCGCGCTCTCACCCACGCCCCACATCGTAAACCCATAAAATGGACCCAATCTTTATCAAGCCGAACCCAAAGTCTCGAACCCAAAATCACAAAAGAAAACAATAATAACAATGATAAACATATTCGATGATCATGTAAATGAATCAAGTCAATGTTTGACGTCAAGTGGAGTGTAGACAACAGAACATTTAATATGGCAATAAAATCGTTTACTAATTGATAACCAACAGACTCCATTTCGTGGCGCCCGTGTGCTCCACATCAATTTTGGGGGGCAAGTGCCGAAAATAGCCAAAGGATCGATCGGATGATCGCGGTGATCGCGGTGATCAGTTGATCTGCCCGTGGAAGAGAGATCACAGAATCGTTACGTGCAGAATTGGGGGATTACTCTGGGGGCCTCTTATGCAGTCGCCTTATATTATGTGAAACACAATTTATTAAATACAAAAATATTTACATATACCGACGCTAAATAGTCGTATAATCGATAATAAATAGCGGCGACTGCAAAATGAACACGTTTAGTAAATAATCGCAAAAGTTGTCGAGCGTCAAGAGCCGTGCTTTATTTCTCACTTGCCCCGGAACGAGCAAACGAGAAAAAAATAATAATAATAATAACAAAATCAAGGCGAGGAGACGCTGGAGGAAAATCTCAGTGAAAAGGAACAAGAATCACGGGCATTGTCTCTCCAGGGAGTCTGAAATCTGGAAATCTAGAAATCTGGGTGGAAATACCAGACAGGCCTACGTCTCTCGCTGCCTGATGAGGCGCTATTGGGTGCTAATGATGACATTGTTTTACAAGCCGGAGGGCGGAGCGATGATTAATTGAATTGTGATCTATCAATGTCTCATGTCTCGTCTCCTCCTGTCGCCGTCTATGACGATTCATAGTCTTGGCAGTCTTGGTACTCCTCCTTCTTCTGCGTTGATAAGACTACGCGTCAGAGGCCAGAGCCAAACACGGCAATTAATAACAACTACCAGTTAGAAGTTCTTTTGCTTGACAAATGGAATGAGAAAGAGGGAATCAAGTTCAAGTTTCTTTAATGCCCAAGGAGTACTTGTACAGCAGAGGGACCGGCTTAAGCTTGTTTCGAAAGAGACTCTGCCTTCTCCATCAGGTGTCATTTCCTCTACCAATTCTATGATATATGTATGATATGAAAGAGTTCCTGGTAATGCGTATTCCCTGGGTAGCTGGTGCGTATTAAAGCAGCTCAACTGTTAGTCACTCGGTCACATGTATCGATGATTGCGATATCCAGCACCTTACCCTACCTACCAGCTGGTTAACTGACTGACTAACCGACTAACTGACTGACTTACTTCCCGACTGACTGATTGACGGTCTAAGGAGGATCACTACCGGCTCTGCTACCATATTTGTTTATAAACAAATGCCGAAAAGCACTAGCCAAATGATGGATGAAGCGGTGGGGCAGCGGCAGCGGCAGCGGTAAGCCTAAAACAATCGCAAGACGCCTTGAGCCCTGCCTGCCTGCCAATCGACTGATCGATAACACAGGGGCAACCGTTATAGCTTCGGCTAACGGTTAATTCCGCCTGGGTGCGCGCGTGTTTGTATTGAGTTTTGCATATGGCAACAACAGTTAAGCAAACACACAACACTCTCTTGGCTAGCGAAACAATTTCGTTAATTAAATGCATTCAGCGGATCGGTTCATTCATGCTACGGATACACAGATACAGATACTGGTGGGTGGGCGGTGGGTTGGTGTACGGCACAGATTGATTGATCGGATTAAGAGCAAGCACTGGGAAAAAAATGCAAAGCCCTAAATTCAGAATCTCCTATTAAAAGGAAAGCAATCCTACTTTTCTTATTTTTAATTCTTATAAGGATTCCGGAAATACTTTAAAGAAAATCTTTAATGGAACACAATTTGTGAAGAATGCTAAGCAGGAACGGTCCTGCTAGTCCTGTCCTTACAAAGGACTTTGAAATATATGGAAATTATAATGAATATATTTAAGGTTTTCTATATCCAGAAAGCGATATAATTTCACTTTGCTTTTTTCGACAATATATAAAATATTTGCAGGATAATACATCTATCAATTTTTACCGCAATAAAATACACAAATATTTCCTATATATTTATGTATGTATGTTTACCCCAGCAGGAGAACCGTTAGCTTTAACCTGTGCACCACCCAATCGCTCCGTTTTCGATTTCGAATTCGCGACGTGCAATTAACTGTCCGTTTCGGACTTTCTTCGTGTCCCACTCAGATAAGCCGCGGACCAAAAAAACAAGGTGACCATAATAACAACAACAACAACAATAAGAACAGCACGGATGGCGATAATGTCTGCACTTCAGTGAACTGCGATCAGTCAGCACATTTCTTAAATTATTTATTTTGATTATTGAATTAAAATTCACATTGGGATCCGCTTCCGATTCCTCTATTCCTTCAAATTCTTCCTTCCAGTTGCACTTCCAGGACATACCCGCACTCAGAAATGTTGGTTGGACAAAAAAAAAAACACGGAAGTCACCGTTATGTTTCTCCGCACTCCTTCGCGCTTTTGAGTAGGACGAGAGTGAGTACGGAAAAATCGCGAAAAATGAAAGAGAGAGCGATCGCGTTCCAGGACCGTTACCGTTAAGCGGCGCACGCTGAATTGAAGCGCTGCAGGCACTCGGTTGACACTTTTTGTTAACGGTGACGGCGGCGGTGACGTCGCTCCGTCGCTTCTCGGTTCCCGTAACCGTTCTGATTTAAATGGAACGCTCCAAGCTCACGTCTGTTCCCAGTCTCTGCCGGCGCAGGCGTCGCCGTTGGCGTCGCTGCCCTGCCCTGTCCGCGAACCGCTATTCCACCAGTTGCGCTTCTTTCCGTTTCTTTTCCTCCTCGCCTTTTTTTCGCCGACTCTCCAGCCAAGCTGGGCTCTGCGCCGTCTCCTTCTTTTCCTGCACTTTCGAGCGGGACGAAGCAGGCGGTGGGGAGGGGAGGGGGGTGGAGAAGAAGGAGCGGCAGGAGGAGCACTACGACACGTTCCGCGACGCCTCCATCATATGACTGGCAACAAAAACATGGCAAAAACACGGCACGGCACAGAAAGTGAATCGAAAAATCCGCGAGTATAGCCACTCGAAAACAAATCAGAGCAGCAGCGACGGAGAATGCAGAGCGGAAAAGCTCGGAAACGCACACGGTAGACGGTATGAAATGGCGAAGCGGAGCGACCGAGACGAACGCGAACGCGGGCGGCATTAAGTATAATTGTCCCACCTCCTTTAACTGCCGATCGCGCGTGCGCCTGTGTGCGTGCACGTCTTAGTAGGTGTCTGTGTGTGTGTGTGTGTGTGGGAGATCTCTAATCCGGCGCTCACTCACTTTTGAGCTCTTCGCTCTTCGCCGGCTCCAGAATAAGACAGGTCGAAATCACTCAAGAACCGCTCGGCTTTCGCTCCCTGCGTGTGTGTGTGTGTGAGTGTGCTTGGTTGGAAGGAGAGCCCCCGCCCTCGCCGCTCCATCGCGCATCCCTGCACTAACTAAACTAAACTAAAACTAAAACTATAAAAAACTAAATCAAGTCGAAACGGCGATCGGCAAACGGCAACTACATACGAGCTACTACGCCCCTACCACCCCTTGGAACTCCCACAAGCCCATCGTCGCGAAAAGCAGTGATATTTTTTCGTGTGCTACATATAATCACTGCTACCACTGGAATACGGAGCAGCACAGTGGGACAAATAGCTGGAAGGAAGGAGTACAAGCAATTGGAAAGTGATCACTGGTGTCACATTATTATTATCATTTATTTCCTAGATAATTAGGGAAAGGAGTATACATATCTTATTAATAAATATTTATTTTTCTTATTTGTTTCGATATAATATCTTCATATATAATTATTTATATATAAATTAAAAGTGTCTCTATCATTATTATTCCCTAAATGTGTAGCTTGCCATAAAATCAAATTACCCCCAATATCAAAAATGTATTTCACATTCAAAGAGATAATGTTGGGCTTTTAATAAGCTTTATCAAACTTGACCTTGAACATATATTTATTATGCAGACTCTTTTCTTCGAAACTGATCAGGCTAGACAATGATTCACAATTATACAGTGACTTTCCCAAACACCCAAATAACCTTGGTTGAATGTGGAATAATTGAATTGTTATAAATGTTTCCATAGAACTGTAAAATGTGGTCGGGACATACCCATTTTTCTTTACGTCAAAAAGTTAAAGGGCTACAAGTGAGCCATGGATAATTTTGTTTTAATTTTCGTATCATTTCTATTGCTTTGGTAAATATAGATACACATATTTATATAGACATATTTCTGAAACAGAGATCTACATAGTTATATTTTAACTGATTCGTAATCCCACCTGATTCTTATTAATAAATAATCTCAGAATCATTATTTTTCTAATTAGTTTGGTTTCAGGAAAATTATTATCTTTAATTTGATTACATTCTTTCTTTTATTATTATACCATCTTATACATATATTTTCTTGTACAATAATTTTTATTGTATCAATTACGTATTGGTAAATTTCTTACCATTATCTTGGTTATATAGTATTGCTCCGAATTCAGATGGCAATCCATTACTCACTTCGACCCACTGTGTGCTCTGCTTTTGATCGGCTTTGGCCTGGCCACCGATGACGACTTTGGCAGGCCGGAGACCCCCATCCACACCACCACCCCCACCCAGACCCAAGTGGGCGCCCGGCCTATCCCAGAAGAGAACACACCTAGTACCTATACTTTGTGACAATAACAAAACACACACACAATCGCGGTGAACGCAAATGATTTGTCTACGGATTTTAGTGCTTTATGACGGGCACTAGGCACTAGGCACACCGGGCACTATAGCAGAGTGCAAACTTTAGCGTCGTCAACGGCAGCCGCCGAGCCACCCACCGCCACACCCACTGAAGCCACCGAACCGCCCTGGAACCCCCCCTCGATATACATACTTACCTTGATCTTGGGAGCTTACAGGGCCTGATCCTGGGGCCAGCGTGAAAAGTCTTCACTGTCAATGCCAGTGTCAATAGTGAAAAATGTAAATTTTTTGATTTCCCGGTTCGGTTGGGGGGTCTGGAGTTCTTATGGGTGGGTCTTAGGGTAGACTCAAGGTATATACCACATTGTTTCTATAGGAAAAATTAGGTAACTTTGTAAATTTTCCAGACAAAGATAAACTAATAAACGTGTCGGCACTCGAAGGTTTTCAATAGGTTTTTATTTTCTATGAAATTATATTTATATTATATTATATATTATATTTTTTCTATTATTATATTGTATTGCATATCCTTGGAGAATCATTTCAATAAGTCTTCCAGTTATCTTCTTAAAACCCATAACAAGATGGGTCTTTTACGACTATTTAGGGACTTGTGTAGTTCCCAAGAAAGTCAAAAGTGTAAAGATCCCTGTGGCCCACCGTGCAGGTGCAATCACTGCAAATGGACGATTCCAGTGGAAAGCGATTCCAATGGGAAGAACACGAACGAGAGCAGCAGGGCAAGTGAATTCTACAAAAGTACTCATCATCATCGTCCACATCAGAGTTGAGTTATCGCCTGCCTTTATGTTCCGCTGCTCCACATTCAATATATAGTCTCCGTCTCCCAGCGATCGATTTTGATTTTGCGAGCGGAGAAAGCTTCCCGGAGAGAGCACCCGGAGATAGCCACCCCGGGGGCATCGCCGGTGACAATGATAGTGATGATGATGATAACAAGCGCTCCTCGAGTGCTTCGCTTTTGGATAAGCGTAAGCGTAAGCGAAGCTTTGGCTCGCCAAAAAAAAAGTAAAACTCACGATCTCAGGAGAGTGAGAATTTGGAGCAGTGCGCTTGGCCATGACACCTGGAATTTGATGATGCGAATGATGACTTACCTAAGTGCCCCAGTACACTCGGAGAATAGAGGAGGTTGAAGAGTCTAAAGAATACCTTACATTAAGAGTTAAAAGTAAACTACAATTAAGTTTTACTTATCAAATATTGTAAAGTTTAGGAATTGTTGTGAATTAATTTTTTTTGCAGTGTTACCCTGCGTATTATATGTTCCACGTCATAGATCGTAGTACCTCAAGCCACTCTGAGTTTGCTCCTCAAATCAGAGCGGGCAAATACGACTCAACGAGGTGCTAAAAGATCCCATTTGTGCTCGATCGGTGGAGCCTTTAATTGGAAAGATAAGCTATATATCATAAATACATATATACTTACATGTATCGCGAAAAGTGCGAGGTTTTCTTCTTTATGAAGAGGGAGAGATCCGGAGACAGAGAGACAGCAACAGCACCAGCACCAGCACCGGCACACTCAAGGCCCGCAGAGACTCCTATTTAAATTGGCAACTGATTCATTGGCCGCCTTAGCCCATGGTGATAAGCATAATTAATTACGCCGCTAGCCAGCCAGCTTTGATGTATCGACGGAACCCGAACAGCCCTCCTGTCACCTCCTCCTGTCACCTGGCAAAGTGGCCGCCACAAATCCGAGTGTATTTAAATAAATTCAAATGAATTGTAATTGATGGGATACCTGGCCACCAGGCCCACGGCAGGTATTTCCCGGCGATTCATGGGCCCTCCTCCTCTGTCTTGCAAGTCGCCGATTGGATCGTGGACAGATTAGCAGCGTTGGAATGCAAGCGTGACATCTGCTGGTGATGACTTGGGCGCCTCATCAATTACGGAGGTGATGGATGTCAGCGCCTTCATTTAAACGTTTACATTTTAAGCCTAAAATTTAAATCGAAATTAGAAGTAATTTTGGAAATGTAAACAAATTGGTTACTGAAAGTGAAATCAAACCATTTGAATTATTATTCTTATTAAGAAAGACACAAAATGTAAGAAATATAAACGATAAATTGACAAGGTTTATATTTTATAAATAATTTAATTTTTTTTAATTAAAAATTGCTTTTAATATAATGTTTTTTGTAAAAAGTTCAATTTTCAACCATGTTTTTTCACCTGTTGGAAGGTGTACAAATTAAACAAAAATGTACAAAAAAAAAATCGTACTCGGAGAAGCATAGAGAATTGTTTGATTAAGAAGTGGGGAAAAAATTGGTTCGATTCGATGAAAATTACTGTTCGAAATTTTACCAAAAAGTTCAAAAAATGTGATTTTCGGGAAAACGCGTTTAAAGATAGGAAAAATGGTTGAAATGTATGGAGATGGCCATCTTTCGGGCTTCGTTTACCCATGAAGGAAAGCGAATTTTACAAAACCCTTTATATGGCGTATTCCTCAGATCCTCTATATTTTAAAAATAAAATTAAAAAAAAAAATAGCTATTTAAAAATTTCCTTAGTAGTAAGAAATACCTTAAAGACAATTCCCTAATTATTTTAATTATTAAAGAGAGGCAAATAAATTTGATATACAAATTGATATTGACTTATAAACTATACCTTTTCGCTCGTTAAAAACCAAATTCCTAGTCATCGCGTATCCATCATGGGCAACCCATCAGTCACTCCAAAACCCACTGCATTCCACTGCCTGTCTGTAATTGAATCAAAGCAAATAGCAATCGCCAGTTGATGGATAGCATAGGAATCCATCGTCATAGAATGGAATTCAATTGAAATTAATAATTTAATGAGATTAATCACGTAAAGTAAATAGCAAAACGAGATGGGAATGGGAATTTGTGGATATATCCACCCATGAAACCGCATTTAAAAAACACTCCTTCGATATATTCACTTTCGGCAAATTTCTGTGTGTGTATTTCTCTCGTTTTGGCGTACATCGTATATAGAATATAACTGAGAAATCATTTTAAATATCGGCTATAACAGCTATCATACAAAATATACAAACGATTTTGGAGAAGGAGTTTCAGTTTCAGTTTCAGTTTCAGCTATTTTTGCTTATCAAATGAACTATGTTGCCGATCATCCGACAGCCGTTCTTGTGGTGCAACAGATTGAGGCACGGATCCCGTATCTTCTCCTCCAGCAGCTTGATCAGCTCCTCCCGCAGGCACTGCACCATCTCGGCCGTCTCGTGGTCATGGGCCTTCAGTATAATCCAACCGCTCTCCAGCAGGAAGAGAAAATCGCCGTCATGCAGCTCCACCTTGAAATCGCTGCCGGCGAACAGGACCATGGCGATGAGCGGCAGCATCGAGCAGTCGCGTATGTAGATGGCACTGGTGCGCACCTTCTCCTGGTAGACAAGGAAGGGGGCCTGGAAGACGGACACCTGCGAGTTGACGGAGGAGGGATGAATCTTCACATAACCATCGCCGCGTGTCTTGAAGCGCAAATCCTGATGACTCGGCTCACGCGGCACAGCACCGCCGGCTGTCTGGACATAGACACGTTCCGGCGTCATTATTTTGACAATATTGGGATAGAGGGCGGCGCAGAGGAGCGAGGTGAGCAGTCGGTTATTGTCGCCATTGTGATTCTGCTCCACGCCAGTCAATTGCAAAATATTATCGCTTTCCTTCTTGCGCCGCCGAGGCACATCGATGGGCACAAAGCCAATGGAGACGAGCAGCTCCAGGTACTGGTACTTGAGGTCCGCTATGGTTTCGAGCGTGTTCAGCGAGAGAAAGTGTTCGCTGGCATAGTTTCTGCTGGCCGCAAAGTTACCCCTACGCGCCACATCCAGCCATTTCTGTTGGGGATTCAAGATTATGGGATTAGTAAGAGAAATTGAAGGAAAGATGCAGGTGGAAACTCACCCTGTACGCATTCAGCACAGTGAGATGGTCACTGTTTCCCCTCGCAAACATCCGCTTGCACTTGTCCGCCTCCGTTCGCTTGTTCATCGGCGACACGAACGGCGACTTGTTGCTCAGGCAGGCGGCGATGGTCAGCACACTGTCCAGGCACTGGAAGATCGCCCCATACAGCATTAGCTTGCCGATGCGCACGTCCACGGGCAGGGCGGCCAGATGATGGCCCAGCGGCGTCAGCTGATCGTCGGCATCCAAAGCGCCCACATCCCTCAATCGGGTCAAAGCACCCAGCACACTGTCCTCCGTGGGCGCCTCCAGAGTCTCCAGCAGAACGGACAGCGTGTTGCGGGAGGCGAACGTTTGCAGGGTCTTGATGCGCAGCACAATCTGCTCGAGCGGCACACGCTGAATCTCTGGCACCGGCTGGCCCAGGATGTGGTAGCTGTAGCGATAGCTGGTGTACAGGTGAATGCACACGCCGGGCATCACGCGACCCGCACGACCCTTTCGCTGCTTGGCATTCGCCCGGGAGACCCAGACGAGGTCCAGCGACTCCATGTTGCGATTTGAGTCGAAGCACTTCTCCTTCATCAGGCCGCAGTCCACCACGAACACACAGTCATCGATGGTCACCGAGGTCTCCGCTATGTTTGTGCTGAGGACAATCTTCCGCTTGCCGGCGGGCGCCTTCTTGAAGACCAGCGACTGATCCTCGCCGGAGAGGGACGAGTGCAGCGGCACCAGAATGAACTTGCCGGCGCGGGGCGAGAAGAGCGCGTTGTCCAGCAGGGAGTCGTGCACGGTTTGGATCTCCCCGAAGCCGGGCAGGAAGATGAGGATGGTGCCCTCGCGGGGCCAGTCGTGGGAGCCCTCGACAATGTACTTGAGCACGGACTCGATGAGCTCCGGGTTGATGGTCATCGGCTCCATCAGGTAAATGCTTTTGCACGTCGGCCTGCTGTACTCTGGTGGAAGTTCAAGGTTTAATGGATGATGGATGAGATGATCTCAAAGCAGGACCCACACTTACCCGCATATCGCTGATAGGTCTCGGCCAGGGTGAGCTTCTCGTCCTTAATCTTCTTGCCCGGCGCCTGGCCCGAGGCCTGCACATCGGCATACTCCAGCTCCCGCTCGAGCACCTCCTGTTCCTGCTTCTTGAGCTTCCGGCAGTACTTGGTGTCATATTCCATGACGAAGCCGCTCATATCGAGAATGTCCTCCAGGAAGAGCTGCTGCACGGGAAAGGTGCGACCCGGTATATCCAGCACTGGGGCTCCCCCAAAGTAATCGGAGAAGAGGGCGGCATTCAGGGTGGCCGACATGAGGATCACCTTGAGGTCCTTCCGCTCCCGCAGCAGATTCTTGAGGATGAGCAGCAGAAAGTCCGATTCCTCGGATCGCTCGTGCACCTCGTCCACAATGACGTGCGTGACGCTGCCCAGCAGCGGATCGGAGGCCAGGCGACGCAACAGGATGCCCGTGGTGCAGAAGCTGAGCCGCGTGCTGGCCGACACCTTGTTCTCTAGGCGAATCTGGTAGCCCACCAGCTGGCCAATGCGATCCAGACGCTCGGCAGCCACCCGCTCCGCCACTCCGATGGCCGAGAGGCGGCGCGGCTGCGTGCATATGATCTCAACGTGGGGCAGACTCTCTTTGGCGGGCAGCTGGAGGGCGCGAAAGAACCAATTGTCGAGGATGAACTGCGGCACCTGGGTGCTCTTGCCGCAGCCCGTCTCCCCGGATATCACCACCACCGGCGAGCTCTCGATCAGCGCCAGAATGCGTTCAATCTCCGCGAAGGCGGGCAGCTGTTTGCGCCCGTCGATGACTTTCTGGTAGCGTTCCTCCTTTCGCCGCTCCACAAACTGCTGCAGCAGGCGGCGATTCTCGCGAGCCTGTGCCTCGGCATTCCGCTGGCTGCCGCCCTCATTCCGTGACGTCTGTCCGCGGGCATAGTGCGTGGGCTTCGGTGTCTGCTCACCCTGGTTATCCACATCCTGCCCACCGCCCTCCGGTTCGTTGTGGAAGATCGAGCGCTTGGGCGAGGGAAAGGGAGCCGTGTCCAGGTATCCGGCCAGCTGCTCGTTGGACTGCAGCAGGTCACAGATGCTGTACACACAGGGTATGCCGTCGCGGCAGATCTCCCTGGCCTCGCGGTACAGGTGACGGGAGTAGCGCAGGCGCAGCTCGTGCGGTATGTCGTGGCAGGTGGTCTTCAGGTAGACGTAGGGCGCCTCGTACGGATAGCGGCTGCCGGGGGGGAAGCGCACCTCCACATGGAACCACAGCTCGTTGTCGTTCTCATCAACGCCGTCAGCCTTCTTGGGCGCCGCCTCCTTATCCTTAGGCTCCGGTGGCAGGTGGGCAAAGCGGCATTTGGGACCAAATCGACAGGTGCCATCGCGATCGAAATTCCTACACCGTTGCGGCGCCTTCTTTCGCTTGTCCCGCGCCGCCTGATCAGCGGCAGCGGCGGCCGCTAGGACCGCCTCGCGGGCTTTACGCACCTCCGAGGGACTGTGGGCCAGCAGATGATCAATGCGGAACTTGAGATTCCACACGCGGTTGTGTTCCCGCTCCTCGTACGCCTTGTCGTATATCGATTCCAGGGCCTCCTTCTCATCCGCCCGCATGTCCAGGAGCTCCGTTTCACTGGGCGCCTCCAGATTCGTCGGTTCCGTTTCCGGCACGCGCATATAGCGGCGGTAGAGCAGGAGGAGGGCGGCCTCTGTGTCCCCAGAGCAATGCTCGTACGCCTCCAGGCAGTGGACGGCCTGGAAGCCATAGTTCTCCAGCTTGGCCAGGGCATAGCGACGCAGGCGGTCGCCGTCGCTGTTGTTGTCGCCACCACGGCTGGCACTCACACCCTGGACGCTCTGCACCATCAGGGTGCCGCGATCCTGCCAGTACGAGTGCTTCACCCCGTGACCGCCTCGGCCGCGATCCTTGTACTTGCTGATGTCGTCCAGCTTGAAGTCCGGCCCGTGGATGGTGCGCAGCGTGTCCATGGTCATCTGGCGGCACTCGTCGTTCAGCCGGAGCACATGCAGCTCCGTCTTTCGCGACTTGTTGTCCGCCGCCTGCGACTTGGGCGCTGCGGGCACGTTGCTGTAACGAGAGATTCGTCGTCGTGGGTGGGTGGGACGTTCAGTGGATCTGCTTGTACAGGGCGTTGGGATACTCTACTCACGTGGTGCGCACATCGTTGGGGCTGCGCAGGAAGTAGTCGTCCATGTACTCGCGCGAGGATGCATCCATGTCAGCGGTTCGGGGGGAAAGGTGAGGTAAAGGTAAGTCAGGTAAATTTCACAACAAAACGCCGCACGCCAGTGTGACCGTGTTGCGTCGAGCCTGGAACGCCCGCGATGGTTGGGAGCTGTCGAAACTATCGAAGGCGCCGCAATCTTGCGATATTTAAAAAGGAAGCTTTATAATTTATACATTTTAGATAGCTAATAGATATCTATATATATATATTTCTATATGTAGTAGCTATAAAAAATATATATATACTTTAAATGTATGTATCATTAAGAAATGATACATTATGGTCAACTTAAAAGAATATTTACCAGAAGGTATTTAAAACATTTATAATTATAATTATGTTTTGATCAAATTAAAGCTTAAAAATACAATAACTAAGCTAAAAATACATTAATTTCAATTCGGAAAACTGTTCCGAGTTCGTTTTTATAATGCTAATAAAACTGCATTCTGCATTTCAATTAATTTTAAAATTATTTTTTTTTCAACATTTTGTTTGACAACTTTAACAATTTAACCCCAAAAAGTTTGGAAAACAAATTTTAATTTTTGTATTCTACCAAACATGGCTAGATCGACTCAGATTTTGATGGTGATCAAGAATATACATACATATATGATTTATAGGGTCGGAAATGACTCCTTCACTGAGTTCAGTGCTTCAGACTGATATTATAATACCCCAAATGAGGTACTAAATTTTAAATATTTATCCTCCATTTATTTGGCTAAATTAACCACATTTTAAAATCGTATAAACTAAATCTCAGGTGGAAATAGCTTATAAAACATAAATTAAAAATATATGTATATGTTAACCAAATATTTAATACGATATAAGTTAAAAATATGTGTAAATGTTTAAAAACATCGTAAAAGTCAAGTTTCATTACAATTACAGTTCCTGTTTTACATTTAAATATATTATTAATCCGAAAATGTAAATATATTTCAAATTCTATAATTATATAATTTTTTTACTTTAAATTTCTCCATAGTTTCTATGATAGCTATGTGATTGTCCAGTCAAAGAAATAAAACAAACTTTATGTTCTTGAAATGACATTCCTTTTATTTTTTTTTTGTAAAGATTACATAAATAATAGGCATAAAATAAACATTGTTTTTCAAAACTTGCATTTTCTGACTTTAGCAAAAGGAAATGGTTTTACAAAGCGTTTAAGTGTTAGGTTTAAGTGTGCATTTATATCTGAATTTAAGTACTAAAAAAATGGCAACTGTTTTCTTATTTTGTGGATGATGGCAACTGTTTTCTTATCAGTGAAAATATTTTGTAGATGGCAACTGTTTTCTTATTAATGTAAATCTTAAAAAAAACCATTTGGTAAAATTTTAAGATGTAAACATAAAAATGGGCTGGAACTTTGGTTTTTTTCACGGTTCTTATACAATACAATACCTTCAGTGGTATAGAATGCTTCTTTATATGGAGGCATGCCCCAAAATATTGTCTCACTCGGTTGGATCTTCCTTGTCAAGGGCAATTCCCATTATCATTTGTGCTAGGAAATCACTGTTTTTGAAGTAAAATGAAAACAAGTCTAAGAAACTAAGAAAATTGTTAGAATAATATATAAGCCTTACATGGCACTCCGTTCGGCTAGATTCATCGATTCCATTTGCTGCACCAGGGCCAAGTGTTTGGCTTGCCAAGCCTTCCTTTTGTCGGCCAACTCTTTTTGTTTGATAGCACCCTTGAGCAGGTTCTGCTGCATGGCCAACTTGCTTTCTTCGATTAATTTCTCTAGATCTTCGGTGGACTAAAAGTAAGTGAAAATAAGTGGCAGACTTTAGGCACAGGATGATGCAGATGCAGGTGCCCCCTACATACCATGGAGCGGTCCTGATCAGTGCAACTCATCAACTCCTTTGCGGTCACATTCATAACATTCTCCTGGCTGTGCTGGTCACAGGCCGTGCTCAGATTTGTGAGCTGATTGAGGAGTTCTTCGGCCTGCAAGGTCACCTGATTGATGCGAGGCAGCAGATCCACGTCCTCGGGTAGAGGCTCTAGAACGTCGGGCATCAGGCTGCTGAACGTATGCTCCAGCAGTAGCTTCTTGGCCTTCTGGAACTTGTCCAGCTCCACCTTCACCTTCTCAGTATCGACGAGCTGCACACCAGCGAGACGGAGGAGCAGGTTACAAGTGCTTTTTTCGGCGGAAACTCTGCACATTACTTACCAATTGGGCCAGGTTCTTTTTCAAGTATTCTACAACTGCAGTGGTGTTGTCAAAGTCGAGTTCCTCGTCCTCAAGATTGAACACGTTGTCGCCGTTCATAGACATGGTTATATTATTAGTTTTTTACTCTAACAACACTTTTTGCAATTATTTAGCAAAGGACGCCGCCGCGCAAGCTCCGCGAATATTGAGGAAAGAAAGATCGAAACGGCGTTTATCGATAAATTCAGTGCTGGCGAACGACCGAATTAGTGTTGGAAAAGGCCAATAACTCACAGGAATTCTTATTTTACAGAAATCAACAAAGCTTTATTGTTTATTTATAAGAATCAGCAAGAAGAAATGTGTGACAAGGCTCACAACCTCTCTATAAGTATCTAGCACTAGTTCGTAGGTGAAGTTATGATGCAGAAAATTGCAATCTTATTTACAAATTTTGGTATTTTTGTGACCTCTCAATTTATTTTTTAATTGAATAGCTTTATTTCTTCGTGATTGAATAAGGGAAATCCCCACATGCCACCGATAATGCAAAATAATTGCAAATTGATTGGGTAATTAATCAAAATGGAAAAACCATTAAAAGATGACCTGACACAAAACCCAGAAGATGGTGACGCCTCCAAAATCGTAAGTGCCTTGGGCAATTTATTAGCAAATCCTTCGAATTAGTCTCCCATTTGTCTCGTTAATCATCGTGGCCAGTTGGACTGTGCGTTATGCAACTACCAGGAAATCTCTGGCCGAGATCATCACAGAGATATGACCATCCAGGTAAAAACATTGCGAGTTTTCCTGCTTACAACAAAAGGGCGACGGCGACGCCGACTGCGACGACTGTAAATTGAGTTACATGCCACAACAACAACACACCAGGAATGGCAACTCAACTCTGCATGAGTCCGAGGTTCGTTCGTTTGTCTCTTTTGTCACCGACACCGACACCGGCTGAAGATGGGGTAAGCCGACTCCTCATAGCCCCCTCTCTCCGCTTTCTCGGCTTAAACAATTAAAAGTCAGTTAGGTGAATTTGATGCGGGACAGGGGAGCAGCGGCAGGGCTCCAAGACGACGAAGATGTTGGCAAAGTGAGGCATCGAAAGCGATAAAGGTGCACTTGAAAAATTATATACAAAATAAGAGTTCAATTATTAAATTATTATAACAATTTTAAGACAAGAAAAAACATATTTTAGTTAAGGTTTTGCTTAAGAAAGATCTGGTTTAGTTGTTAATCGTTTAGAACTGTATATTCCCTCATCTCTGTCATTGTAAAATATAAAAACTAAATGTAAACCAGTCTTAAATAATATTACAAATATTTCCTAACAAATAATTAGGGTCTTAAGCTTTACAGAACTTATTACCCTATGAAGATCTACTTTTAATCTGTGTCCCAACAATATGTTTCCCCAATTTCTGTCAGTGGATAAGCAAACATGGATCTCTGTAGAGTCGGATGTGGGCTAAGCTCGGAGACCCCGGTGGCAATGTAAGCGATTTCCTTCTAATGACAATTCTTACATCTAAATTGTTTTTATGGCTGCCGTTTAAGGGGAACTGGCTTAATGATTTACTAAGCCCCAAAAAAAGTAATAATTAACAAAGGGAAGTGGTTCATGTTTGGCTTCTAGTTTCATAGATCACTAT
Organism: Drosophila burlai; assembly: GCA_008042655.1. Lineage (NCBI taxonomy): Eukaryota > Metazoa > Arthropoda > Insecta > Diptera > Drosophilidae > Drosophila > Drosophila burlai. The sequence goes on along the minus strand of VNJT01010933.1, from coordinate 64,205 downwards.
GTACTTTAAGATCTGTGAATCTGCTTGGATCCTTGGAATCTTCAGCTGAATGAATATGTTAACCCGAGGTTTTCCCGCCGACTTGCTGCAATGCGTCCACTTACAATGCCGAGTCACGCACACGGCGGAGAGACATTGAACCGGCGAGGGGCTCTCGCCTTGAACTCTCGCCCGGAAAATGGAAAACCCTGGTGGGAGGGAGGGAGTTACCTTTTCGCACATACACTTAAGCCAGCATTCGAATTATGCGCATATTTGAGGCAAAGTGGAAAAATGCAGGGGCCAAAATGAAAATTAGTCAACTTAAAGACGGCAATTTGGCTTTAAATCTGGCCAGAAGAGGGCTTGGGCATACATATGTATGTGTCTATGGGAGCTGAGCTGGGATCTCCATCTAAAGGCGATGGTATGGTTGTATGTAGTATATAACCCGGCCTGAGAGTCTCTCGGGGACAGTGCGACCTTTAATGGCGGCATTGTGTGCTAAGCAGCTCGTAGCTCGGAGTTGGGAGTTGGGAGCTCGATGGTCGAAGCCCGGTGCTCGTTGGAAGTTCCAAGATTTCTGGCCAAAGAAGCGCGCGTTGGCGGTGGCGGTGGCGGTGGCAAATTCTCACGCTCTCGGCAAACGCTTGCGGGCCCCCCCATTGTTCCCACAATTTTCCATTCATTCAGTTTGCTCGCGATCTGTTCCTACTTAGTAATAAGTTTTGCCCCGGAATATAAAAGCACACACCATGCACACACACTCCATGCACACCACGGAGCCCGGGGCCTGTCATCATCGTCATGATTATCATCATCGTCGTCGTCTCCGTCTTCGTCTTCGTCGGGGTAATGAGTCGGTTTTATATGGGGTTAGTAAGTACGTGAAATCTTTCCTATATACTCTCACGTCTGCATGTACATACAGCTGGTACTTGCTTGCAACGAGATCTGGGGATGGGTGGGGGATGATGAGATCCAAATCGGATCACTTGACGGTCGATTGTTGTGTGTGCCCGACACCAAGAGACCCGATCCGTGCTTCTGTTAAGGGGAAAATTTCATTAAGAACCTGAGACGAAGAGCCATGGCTACATACAAGTTACTAGATGGGGAAGTTTATACTCTATTCAAATGAGAATTTAAAGACTTCTTTTAGCTTTTAGGGGTAAAGTATTTCCATTCTTAAATACTAAATTAGGAACATAAAACATGTGCATTTTCACACCTAAGAAGGAGGTCTCTACACGCTGTTTTACTTCTGTTATCGAAATTTCAGACCTTCTTAGGTATTTTTGGGTATAAATTTTCAAACTAACAGTAATCTGTATTTGTAAATGCCAATTTAGGTATATAAACATAAGAAAAGCATGAAGGCCTGCCTTTGGAGCTACTTTCACACCTGAAAAGGAGGTCTTTTCACGATTTTTACCCAGCGTTCTTGATTTTGTTCGTTCAAAGGCTCTACTGACGTACCAATCTGTGTTAATATTAAATTAAATATAATAGTGTCGTAAAATTCCCATTAACTAAAGCCTATTTTATTGCTTTCACAGTTTCCTCCACACATAATTCTTTATAATTGAGAGGCAGGTCGTTAATTTAAATGCCTTCATCTTAATTATTTAATGAGAAATTGTTGAATTAAATGCTAATTAACTCGTCATGTTCTCCTTTAGTCTCTCGTTGAGCAGGTAACTCGGTATTAGCCTAGATCATAACTATATATGCATGTTTATATACGATCTCATGTGAAAGAGATAATGTGAATGGTTCCGTTGTCAACACACACACACATCTCACGGGACCCAAGTGTGACATATTTGTGTGTCATTATTATAAGTCTAATCACTTTCATTATGATCACGATCATCCAAATCTTGGCTACCACCGCTGCTTCTATGTAGCTTCAAGTTTATGACTTGGGCACGTCGGTGATCGCTCTGGACCCGCGACCCGAATGGGCGGCGTCCACTGGTCTTGGCCACCGAGCGAGTGCGTCCCTCCGAACCGTCATTAAAGCGTCGTGTCTCCGTGTCTCCGTCTCCCCTTTGCCACTCGCACTGTAACCCCCAGCCCCATGGTGGCCATTAGAGGTGGCAGCTAGGCTGGCCATGGAAAGAAATATAAACCTTAAACCCCTTCAATTCCCTGGCCAAAGGCTAGTTAGTAGCTACGCTGGCATCTCCGACCCCTGGTTCCCTGGGTCGGTTTGCATGCAACCGAACAACCACCTTTGCCTCCGTCTCCGCTTCTGTTTTTTTTACGGCCTTTCTTCGCCGCTTTGCTCGGTTTTTTGCGCATGCGCCCCCGAGACGTTGACGCTGGCAGAGAAAGCGGCGGTGCACAGTGGTTCACGGGGCGACAAACCCAAGAACAAACTAATTCAAATAAAAATTATGTCTAATATTTGGAAATATTGTAAATACAGTATTTATTAATTAAAAAAAAAATAGTATCTTAGAGAAATATGATAGCTAGAAAGCAAACGCAGTTTGTTCTGGCTTTCTAAAGTCAAAAAATAAATATATACAGAACAAGAAAAACATAATTTATTATCATAACAAAAATAATGAGAAGTCACATTTTAACAAAATATTTAAAATATCAATATATTTCTTTTATATTTCTGTATATTTTAGGATGTTCAAGCATCAAGTTTTATAGCTTTTAAAACTTTTAAAAGTAGGTGGGTGATATTATTATCAGTTATTTGTATTATTTTTAATTAAAATAATATAATATATAATAATATTATATAAAATAATGATCATAACTTGGATTAAACTCATCCGATTTCAGTCTGGTTTGGTTTTTTCTTCTTAGTTTTTAGAGGAGAACTTGCCAATAAAACTGCATACTGCATTTCAATTAATTTTAAAATTATTTTTTTTTTCTAAATTTTGTTTGACAACTTTAACAATTTATCCCCAAAAAGTTTCGAAAACAAATTTTAATTTTTGTATTCTACCAAACATGGCTAGATCGACTCAGATTTTGATGCTGATCAAGAATATATATGATTTATAGGGTCGGAAATGACTCCTTCACTGGGTTCTGTGCTTCAGGCTGATATTATAATACCCCAAATGGAGTACTAAAATTTAAATATTTATCCTCCATTAATTTGGCCAAATTAAATAAGCTAAAATAACTAAGCTAAAAATACATTAATTTTAATTCGGAAAACAGTCCTGAGTTAGTTCCACCACTGTGCGACGACGTTGGCAGAGAAAAAGGCCGAGATCGCGACGAAGACTCGGGCTGAGACTCAACTCAGGAAAGACTTTGCTCGGTTTGCTCATTCGACTTCCGTCACGAAACGCGCTCGGACGTGCGTCGCGTGGTTAAAATTTCCAAGAAAATTAACCCAAAATAGCAGCGCGATAATTTTTTCGTATTTTGTTTATGTTTCGTGCTCCCAAGTTTTCTGTTGTGTTTTGGTGGTGAAAAAAAAAACACAACAATATAAAAAAGAAGAATCGCTGGCGCGTAACCGCTCGCAGCGCAAGTCAACCCCCAAAAGCGGGTATTATCTGGTCCTGGGACACTCGCACAGGATGCGCTCGAGTGCACCCCCGAAGCACCATCCGGCGCACCTGTTCCTCAGTGTGTTGTGTGTGTGAAAATTCGGAATCTAACTCGCGTTTAATTTATGCAAAAGGCGGAAAAACCAGCAACCCAACCTGTTGGTGGGAAAGCCCCACAGAAGCGACTCCCAGAGGGAGAGAGAGCGAGTGAGAGGAGAGTGAGGAGAGCGATCGAGGGAAAAGTGTCCTAATTGAGGCCAGGCATGCGCCTTAATTGATCCCCAGGATCGCCAGAGATCATGCTGATTGTGGACATGCTGACGCTGGCCCTGGCAAACGAGCCGCCCATCTGCGGTGGCAAGATGATGACCACTATGATGGGACAGGGTCAAGGCAAAGTGGGAGTAGCAGGAGCAGAAGTAGGAGCAGGAGCAGGTTTAGGAGCTGGAGCTGGAGCAGGAGCAGGATCAAGAGCTTCAACAGCAGCTGTGTCCGACCAGGCCTACAGTATTAACGGTGGACTAGGCCATCGCCACTCAGCAGGCGAGGCACGCAGCTCACGCGACCATGTCAATGGTGAGGCGCGTGCGCGTGCTGAATACACTGGCAACAACAACTGCAGCAGCAGCAGCAACTGTGGCAGCAACAGCAACAGCAACAGCAACAGCAACAACAGCAACAACAAAAGCCACAACTTTGGCGACACAAAAGCAACGGAAGTGGCCACGAAAACGAAATGTGAGTACGCGCAACTCGAGCGTGAGAGCCGGAGCGTGAGCGCCGACGCAGTGCAGCGGCAGCAGCAGCAACCACCCAATGTGACAGCCCCGAGTGGCAATGGTAACGGGAGCAGCGCCTGCTCAATACCTACAATTGGCAGTGAGCTTTCCAAAGCCAAAGCCAACCTTGTGCCAGTCGTCGCAGCTGAGCAGCAGAGGCTACAGGCACAGGCACAGCAGGCACAGCCACATTCACAGCCAGAGTCCCAGTTCGATTTCGATTTCGGCCATCAGTCTAACGATTCTGGCCAAATATCTGCACTTGCTGGCATTGTTTTATTGAAAACCAGTGAAAACTCAAAGCCAAAAGAGGTTGTAGACCACTCGGGCAGCAGCAGTCCGAGTCCGGGCCTTAATCCGGCGGAGAAGTTGTCGTCTGGCGACGTCGTCGCGCGACGTACAGAAAAATTTGTGCAAAAAGTCAGGCGCGGGCTCGATAATCACACTTTTTTTTTGTTGAATGCCAGTGAAAATGTGCAAAGTGCCAAGGCAGCAGCAAGAGCAAGAGCAGCAACAACAACAGCAGCAGCAGCAGCAGCAGGAGCTGGAGGAGCACCAGCAGCAGCATCAGCAACAGCAACAGCACCAGCACCAGAGGTAGCCACTCAAGCACCTGCAACAGCCCCAGGGTTAAGTTTAGGCAAGGAGCGCGACTCGGAATCGGAGCAGTCGGAGGAGTCGGGGCAGGCGCCATTGTCATTGCCATATTCGCAGGAGCAGCGAGGAGAGGGAGGAGCAGGAGCAGTAACAAGAGGAGGAGCTGAAGCAGGAGCAGGAGCAGGGACAAGAGCAGGAGCTGAAGCAGAAGCTGTAGCAGGAGCCCCCATCAGCCACCCATATTTAGTGGGTGATAATGTCGCTGTCGGTGGCTTTCATGCTGTTGTCCGCCCACCACAAAGTGTGCCTGGCGGTTACGTGGATTACGTGAGAGCAGACCAGCAGCAGCCGTCCGCAGAATCTCCGCCAGCTTTCAGCGAGAAGCTCATCGATTTCGAGTCCATTGAGGGACATACTATAGAAGGAGTCGCAGCTGCAGCTGCAACAGCAACAGCAACAGCAACAAGCTGCACCAGCGACCAGGATCTCATCGATTTCGAGTGCGATTTGGAGTTAAGCGAAGACTTTGTGGCCAGCCAGCGCCTCAAGCGATTGCAGTATAATTTTCAGGGACGCGTGGCCAGCAGCAGCAGCAGCGGGAGTAGTAACATTGATTGTGTAAAGGCATCCTTGAGACCACAACAACAACAACAGGAGCAGGAGAAGGAGCAGGAGCAGCAACAAACCATAAGCATAACAAAGAAACCACCCCCAGCAGAAGAAGAGGCCACTAGCCAGTACCAGCCCCAACCCCAAACCCAAACCCAACCCCAGCCTGGCCTGGCTCAACCCCAAACTGAGGCCCAAGCACAACACAGAGCTGGCAAGGATTCCGCGGAGACGACGGTTGCAACAACAGCAGCAGCAGGCTCAAGTGCAATCCAATTAGACGCCGATTGTATTTCTGCCCAGCAATTGCCAAATGAAAGCGAAAAATCAGCCACAACTCCTCTGCTGAGAACGCCCGCTGGAGGAGAGCAGCTCCAGTTGCCAGTGCGCCGGTGCGAGGAGAGCAAGGACGAGGACGAGGACGAGCACCCGACGAGCGGGGACTCGTGCTCAGGCTCGGCAGCAGCAGCAGCGAAGACCAGCGAAGACCAAGTGGTGATTGAAATCGAAACGGACGAGGAGGAGGCGGCTGCAGGGAGAAGCGGCAGCAGCAGCAGCAGGATTAGGAGCGCCTTTGTTCCAGCAATTCGACAGCAGCATCAGCAGCTCCAGCAGCTTCAGCAGCTCCACCAGGCGACGTCTGCCGGCGAGGAGCAGGACCTTTTCGGGCCACCGCTCAGCGAGTTCGATGTTCAGCGATTCAGCGAGTACTTGAAGGCCGCCCGCCAGCTGCAGTGGAGCACCAGCCAGCCAGACGCAGCCACCAACCGGAGGAGGAGCTGCCCAGACGGGGACCTAAAGCCTGTGGACCAGACGAGGACCAGCTTTCAGTGCTACGACGAACTGCTGGCCGAGTTTGTCAGCGAGCAACAGGAGGACTACGAGGAGGAGTTCGTGGAGGAGTTCGAGGAGTGCGACACCGATAGCGACGATAGCCACAGAGCCTGCCAGTGCCATGAGTGCCTAGCCAGCGAGGAGCAAGAGGTGATCACCAGCAGCAGTCGCACAGATACAGCAGTTAGAGGGCGAGCTCCGCCGATACCACCACCTAAGCCACCCTTAGCTCCCTTAATCCCCACCAGCAGCGGCGGCGACGGCGGCAGTCACACCATGCGCGAGGTCAACGGCCAGCTGCGCGGTCTGCTCAAGAAGCCAAATCGCCCGCCGCCGGCGAGGAAGAACCGTGTCGTCTTCGATGAGACACGCAACGAGTTCTTCGAGGCGGACTACATCATACTGATACGCGAGGACTGCGCCTACGATGAGGAGGACGAGGAGCCCTGCACCTGCGGCGAGCATGAGCTGGTGCGTCTGTGCTGCGAGGAGGGTTGCCAGTGCAACTATGCGGTGAATCCCGCCGAGGGAGGCGATGGTCGGACGCCACAGGTGAGTGCGAGATCTATCTTTCCCTCCTAAAACGTTGTGACTCCTTGTTATCCCTTGGTTAGGAGTCTTCTCTTCCCTTTGTTTATACTTTAAATATCAAGTGACTTTCTGGTAAAGCTAATGTTCTGGCGACTAATCAGATAACTATCTTGTGGCACTGTTTCTGCGCTCCAAGACCGGCGATTGCGTTTCCCTTGTGTCCGGTTCCGGGGGCTGCATAAGCTGATTAGCCCTCGTCCCGGGGCTGGACTCCGGGTCTGGACTCCGGCTAATGAGGGGGCAACCCGAGCCACACCTCGCTCCTGCCTCACTATCCCACTACCCACTATCCACTATCCCATTTCATCCCGGCCAGGTCGAAGCTTAAATTGGTTTATTGCCCGCCTCGTGCACTCCCAGCTCGTTCTTTCCAATGATGATGACGTTGTAATGGTGGTGCCTGTGTCAAGTTTAAGTTGATTTCTCATACTTAGTTGCTATATATTCCCCTGGCAGGGCAGCTCGTTAGTACTACGGCCCAGAGTAAATGTAAAGCAAAGTGGAGGTGAAGGATAAAAGAATTTTTAAAGCGTGTATTCATAGCATTCATACTGCAAAGATGTCTGATTTGATCAATCGAGCTTGATATCATATAGAAAATATACACAAATAAAGCATTTACCCAAAAATATCGATATAAAGCACTCAATTCCATATCGGAAATGTGGTAAAGTTTGATATATCGCAATTTTAAGTATGGAAACATGTTGCTTTAAAAGTTAAACTATTGATATAATGGAATAATGGTAGAAAAATGTTAATAAATGTATTTTTCCACGTTACCGTTTAAATATGTGCTTAAAACTTACTTTAAACTAAATTTTCGTTTAATAATCGTTATAAAAATTTATCGCATTTAAATTTATTCAATATTACAATTTCTCTACGATTTTTTACATTAATTTATGAATCGATAAAGGCTTAAGACATATTTTAAACTGCCTTTGGATATAAAACGAAAATATCAGTATATCGATTTATCGAACATGAATTGCCTTTATCAAGAAATTGCATAAATTAAATATATATTTACTTTTACTGATCTTTGAAATTTTTATTAGTGGATCTTTTGATATTGCTCTCAATATAATTAGCTCAAAATATTGATTTATATTTTGGATGTTAATTAATTAAAATGTTCTGTCAAACTCACATACTATTTAATCCAGCTTCTTGAATTAAATTGATTTCACAGCTGGCTTTCAGTTCCCCAAAAACTAGGATTAGAGACTATTTTCCTTGGGAATTTGCAGTCAGATTTCAGACTTCAGGCTTTGAATGTTGGTTTATCATTTACTCAGCCATAGTGACGACTTGAGGATGCCGGGATGCCGCCTTGTCTCGGGACACTTGCAAATTAGGAGGAGCTGCCGGAGTTGTTTTCCTTTTCAATTCAAAGTTATCTCCTCGGGAGGGAGGGAGGTTGGGTGTGACATGCCAGCCTTCCATGTTAATTACGGCCAAAACGCAGGGCTGTCCAACTTTTGTTATCGGTTGAGGCAGATGATGACGAGGCGGCGGGGACAAGAGCACAGCGGCCCCAGTGTCCTCGATTTCCCCCGCACCCCCACCCAAGTGGCAGTCAAGTGGGAGTCAAGCCGCACACACACACATACAGAGATATATACAGATACAAATACACAGCTACAGATACAGATACAGGCGCAGGCACAGGCACAGATACGCAGATACATCGCTGTTGGCCCATTGTGCGGATGGCACATAACACACATAATAGCTGCGAGTTTGTCCTCGCATTCTCCATTGGCAAGTGTGTATAAATCACTTAAGAACTTTTATACAAAATGCTTTTCTTGTGCTCGCAGTAACTCGAAACTGCAGCCACATTGTTGTTGTAGTCCCAGTGTCCTCCTCCTGGCCATCCGCCATCCTTCGATGTCCCAGTGCCTTGCCAGTGCTTCGAAGTGATAGATTGTTTTATGAATTGTGGGCGTCGTCGTCATAGTATAGTATGTGCTCCTCGTTTGTGATGAGCGAGCGCGTTTTATGTGTTAAGGACATTCAGGAAAGTTGCCTGCCTTGATTTGGACATTTCTTCCTTCCTGCTTGACTGCCGGCTCTCTTCATTCCCTGATTCCTAACCCTCCTCAACACACACTACTCCCGTCATCATCATCATCATCTACATCATCACCAGCCTCGTCGTCGTCGTCGTCGTCATTATCCTCATTGCCGCTCTCACCTCGTCGGCACTCGTATCGATCCTGAGCGGCCCTCGAGCTGCGTTTAAATTTCAATTTGCTGCCACATAAGCGACACTTGAGTGCGCCGCTTTTTTGCTTATCTCCACTCTGTCTTCCACCTTGCTCCCTGCTCCTTGGGTCCTTCTGTCTGGCCAAGACAAGAGTGCATGGTGCATGGTGCAGAAATAGCAAGTTTCCAGGCATTATTTCATGAATTCGTGTGACCTAATAGAGCCTCCTTTTTGCTCAGTGCAATGCCCAATGCACTTGACTTGGCGCTGCTCAAGTGCGTCCTCCTCCTGTGTGGGGCGGCTGTGCTCTCTGAAGAGTTTAATATGCATTTAGTGTGTGTAACAAGTTTACCCAGTGCATTGCATAACACACTCTCGTATCCAGCTAGCCACATCCGCATCCGCATCCGCATCCGCCGTATCCACTTCCTGGGCCAAAAGAAGACACCGCATTTATGCAAAAGTTTTCCCATCTCCGAGCAGAGAGAGAGAGAAGAGTTATGCCAGGACTCCCCCGAAAAAACCTGGGAAGGATGTGTGCAAGCGGAGAGAAGATGCTCAGCCGGGAAGATGCTTGTCTAGACAGGAGCAGCGGTGCAGGCTTGCATGCTGCCACACTTGCAAATAAACAGGATTTTTTGGCAGCTCCCCCGGGGAATTGGGAATGGAATTCGAAGCCCATATCCTATCCCACACACACACACATGTCGGTAACATAACTCTTGTGCACTTCCGTCGTTCCGCCGCTGTGTGACAGGATTTCGTTTTGGCTTTTTACAACTTCAGCTGGGTCTTTTCAGCCGGAAAAGTGGCAGGACTTGCTGACAAAAAATATGTACATGACTCTCTGTGTGACATGATATTTTTGTAGTAAAACAAATCCTTTCGTTTTGAGAACTAAGCCAGCTCAAGGGTTATTTTTCTACCGAAACAACAAGCCAAAAAATGAATAAAGCTTTGATTTCGTTATCATTTTCTTATAAGAAGTACAGTCGTACAACAATTAATTAGCTTGTGTTAGTGTGACCAGGTAAATGCATAATATATAATATAATAATACATATTCAAAATATTATTTTATATGCTCTTAGTTGAAACTCTCACAAGTATTCAGAAAACACACGAGAAGAAGCATCAATTTGCATCCTATTTCGTTTACCAACTCAGTGTTACCAGATAAAACAAGTAAATCGAACTGTACTTGTTAAAAGCTGTACTTGAAAAGGTCCCTCTGGCAAACTTACTTCTTAAGTGCCATGTTTTCTGGGCCAAAGAGCTGGCCTTAATGAATGGTAACATAAGCTTTGTATTAGGCTGCCGCCTCCTACTGCCTCCTACTGTGGTTTATAATTGTGGCTTTTGGCTTCAGAAATCCATCTATTTGCCAGGAATAACACTCACTCACACACTCAACCCTTTAACTCGATTAGCTTAATTTGCGGTGATGCAGTGCTGCAGTAGCCAACTTACCTGACTTCTCCTTCTGCTTTCTCAGAGCCCCAAGTACCAGCCGCCCATCGAGTTCGTGGACGATGCCGCCCTCAGTCCGCCCGACGGCTACAAGGATAGCAGCCTGAAGAACACGCTCGGCGGAGCCCTCAGCGGCCACATTTTTGGGGCCCAGCACCTGCAGCAGCTGCAGGTTATTCAGCGCCTCCAGCAGCAGCGTGCCGCCATGCTGGCCGCTCGCAATGGAGCCACCGCTGCCAACGCTGGCCAGATACCGCCGCCGCCGCCGCCCGTGGGCACGGCCCAGCAGCAGCAGCAGCAACAGCAGCAGCAGCAACAACAGCAACAGCAGCATCAGCAACAGTCGCATCAGCAGCCGCATCATGGAGCAGCCATGCAGCAGCAGCAATCGGAGGAGGATCTGCAGGGCGTGTGCACCGAGTGTGCCGAGTGCGCCGAGTGCGCGGCCAAGCAGCTCCAGGAAGCAGGTGAGCAAAAGAGCCACAAAATAATAAAAATAATAATAAGTGGGAATGTGATATTATAAGCCAAGATTTATATCTGCGTTGAAAAAAGAGCTTAATTTGTATATTAATTTATAAACTCAAAGATTTTGCAAAGCTTAGCATCTTTTTTATCATCATTTTTGGAAGGAAACATTTTGTTTTATTTCAACAACAATAATAATAAGTGGGAATGTGATATTATAAGCCAAGATTTATAATCTACCCTGAAAAAAGAACAAAATTTATATATTCATTTATAAACTCAAAGATTTTGCAAAGCTTAGCCTCATTTTTATCATAATTTTTGAAGGAAACATTTTGTTTTATTTCAATTTTATCAACACAACAAATAGTTTTCATGTTGGTTTAGTGGAAAGTAAGAAAGCCTGAATGCTGTGCTAGTGGCAACGATTGCCTTAGTTTATTTTCTTGATTATCGATATCGATAGCCATCACGATAGTTATCACTTCTTTACCTGCTCGAATGTAGTAAAAGCTTTCTTTCATTTCCCTTGTGAGTTTCAAGGAGTTCAGTTCTTAATTTATTTATTCTGCCTTTGTTTTCTTTATTTATCTTATTATTTTGTGTTTGCTTTTTGAATTGAGTTATATTTATCAGTGACTGTTGAGTTGCTAGAGTCTAGAACGTGACGTTCTCAAATTATTTTTTTGTAAAATACTTTCTGACATTATTCGTTGGGACTGTGGATAAAGTGTTACGTAGTAGCATTATTTTCTAATATTTGGTAACTTGGCTTAACTTCTGACTTTTCGTTATCGTTTTATTCTGCTCCCAATTTTGGAACTGTTTGATTTACAATTTATTTTCTATTATTTTGCATCATGATTTGATTTTGATGACCCTTTTCTTATGATTCTTTGCGCTATTCCAATTTGAATGAAGTTTTATGTTTTGCCCGATCCGTTCTGGCTTGTACAATTCACTAAATATTATTATATTATTGGGGGATGCTGATGCTGATGCCGATGGTGATGCCCCTTCTGGTTAGCATCCCGATCCCCATTCCCATTCCCATCCCACATCCATCTCCCTGCCGCAACGCAATTAGCGGACATCCCCCATCAGGGGGAGCCGGAGCGTTCTTTTCATTCACAAACGCTTTCGTTTGCCTTTGTGTAATCTAATTATGAATTATTTAAGCAAACATTCGCCCAGGCCGTTGACAATCTGCTCTGCTCAGAGCTCCGAGCTCTGCCCGGCCTCGGTGTCCTTTAAATTGGACACCATTTTGAATGCTTCCTGTTTCGCCTTCCGGGAAGGAGACCGACCGACCGACCGAGCAGCGCGCTGCACTTGCTGCTCTCCTGCGGTGGCTCTACACTTTACACTTTAGTTAATTTAATTCGAAAACTGTTGCCGAGGGCCCCAGCAGGGTTCACAGACGTTCGTTCAGCGTTCAGGCGCATGTACACATTTTATCAAGGCGAAATATATATACAAATATATATAGAAATATATATAATATATAATTGCCTTAGTAACGCTGTTCTTGTGCAACTTTCTGGCCTTGGCCCCAAACTATTGCAAATCAATAGTTAACAACTGCCATTATCAGTGGGCGTAAAAAGTAATTCCATGGTGACGACAAATCAAACCCCAGCCCATAAATAATGCCCGCATTCCCACAGAAGTTGCCAGCGAGTCTATCGGTTGTATTGATTGATTTACGGCCACATGACTTTCTCCACAACCCCAAAGGATATTCGAAATGGAAGCCCTGCTGCCGCTGCCGCTGCTGCATTTGCATTAATGCCGAACCTCGATGGTCGTCACGCTTTATTGACTGCCAAAGCGGCAAGCAAACGGAACGAACCTGGAACCCCGATTTTCTGGTGGTGGCAGGGCAGGGTGCCAGCGGGTGCTCTTCATTAATTGTTGCGCCTAACGAACCGCGAATGCGACAAGCCCCTCTGCGACAAGCCCAGCCGAGAGCCGGGAGCCGGGAGAGCAGGCCCCGAGCTCTACCTATGCCAAAAAAAAAAAAAAAGATAACTATGCGTGGCCCCGAAAGCACGCACATATATTCCGATCCTTCAAGCGCGCTTCCGCTTGGCCAGCAACAGGCGGAAGTGCCCCGAACTTTGGCTGCCGATTAATCATCGCTTTCGGTTTTTTGTATATTTTTTTTTGAGAGAGTAGAAGAAGACCCTCTCCCTTTAAAATGAATGCTTCTTCTCCACACCCTTTCGCGACATCATTTTCATAAATCAAATTCGATTTTTTGTTCCATTGTCCCAGGTAAAGTTAAGGCAGTCTTAAAACAAAGAAAATATACATAAATTATAAGAGTCTTTGGGGGTGCGTGCTTTGCCCTGAAACCCATAACTAATTACTCTCTCTCTCTCTTATTTACATATTTACACGTTGCACCCACAGAATGCAGTTCCCCACAGTGTCCCGAGGAGATGACACCGCTGGGTGTGCCGGCCGTGGCCATACTGCCACTGCACACCAGCTCCCCCGAGCGCCGCATCACCCAGAAGGAGATCATTGCCGGCGAGGAGCGACCCAAGTATGTCCTGCAGTCGCAGTACAAGCCATCGCCCACAGCAGGTGAGAGAACCCACTTATGTAGTTTTTTTCCCTACAAGTACATGTATTCAAGTCCGTATCAGAGCCAACCCTTTGGTCATTATTAGCTTTTTATCATGCATTTATGCACGGCATTCGCTACCATGGCCACACTGCACCCCACCAGGTCACTTTGAAATTTTCCATTTTGAGCATTGTCAGCAAATTGATTTTTTGCTTTTATTTTGCAAAAGGGGTTAAATATGAGAATCATCGGAACTTAAATCTTGTCTTGAGACAGGCTTAAACTTGTGAAATTGTTGACTGATTAGAGTGACCAGCTCAAGCAAAGCACGGGACTGTACCTGCTGAGTGCTGTTTTGATATGGATAACTGTGTGCTGATTTCAAGAAATCAACTATCTGAGGAAGAGGGAATCAAATATAAACTAGAGAACTGTACAGGAATTCAATTGAAGTTGTAAATAATGAAATCGAAATTAATATTTACTCCATAAAACGCTTTCGCTCTTCGAGATAAAAGTTCATTTCAAAGCCATGTGCATCCGCATGTGAACATGTATAAAATTATATATAAAACCCAGCATCCGTCAGCATTCGATCTCGTCTCCATATCGACATCTCTCCGATCCGATCTCGCTCTCCCCGAATGCCCAATAAATGCTCTCTTTTCCGTCCGTTGCCTAGTGGTGAAGCCGAGAAGGGAGTCCGGCAGTAGTAGCAGGTCGAATACCGGATCAGCCTCCGGCTCAGGCTCCAGCTTAGCCTTAACAGCCTCGAACTCCAACACTGGCTATGGGTTAGGCCTGGCTCCGGTGCCGCTTCCGCTTCCGGTTGCGGTTCCAGCTCCAGTTGCAGTTCCAGTTCCGGTTGCGCTCCCAGGCATCAGTAGCTCCTCCTCCAAGAATAAACGATTTGTTGTTGAAACCATTACCACTATGACCACAGTGACCGAGCGCCGGATCATCCGCGAGGCGCACGAGGATGTGGCCGCCGCCGCGCCAGCCGGAGCTCCACCTTCGGTTCCCACCAGCGGCGGAACGGAGATGCTGCCACCAGCGCTGCCCGCCAAGGCGAGTGCGGTAGCCGCCGCTGCCGCCGCAGCCACAGAGCAAGTGCAGCAGCAGCAGCAGCAGCAACAGTTCGATGCCCAGAAGCCGCCACCCATTCCGCCCAAGGAGACATCGCCGACGCAGATCAGCGGCATTCTCAAGGGCGGCAAGCTCTGGAAGCAGGACTCCATCTCCCAGGTGAGCTTAAGAAGATCTCTCAGGAATCAGCCAGTGTCCCCCTCTAACTGGCTAGACTCTTCTCTTCCAGCAATCGGATGACCAGAACAACACCACCTCGGAGGACGAGAGCGGCACCACGAAGCGCTCGGTGAGATTTGTGACCGAGGATCAGGCCAATGCGGGCACCGACAGCGACGCCCAGTCGCTGGCCGGGGAGCTGGACGACAGCGAGAACCAGATCAACGAGCTAATCCCCATTAAGAAGCACTCGACGCTGTTCAACAACGCCCTGCGTCCCAATTCGGCGGTGCGCCAGCTCTTCCCCAGCGTCTCGGCCCACCACCAGGCGCCGGTGCTCACCTCGGAGGCCCTGCGTGCCTTCGACGAGTCGAAGCGGGCCGGCTGCCTGGTCACCCATCTCCCAGGCAGCTGCGGGGACTCCGATACCCTGCGTCGCAGCATGGAGCGCAACATACTGCGTCGTTCCCTGATCAAGTGAGTGTCCTTGATCCTTGAAGTTAACCTGTTCCACGATTAACACTCTTCCCCTTCCAGGAAAAAGGCCGTCAAGTCGGACATTTCGCTGGAGGAGCGCATCAAGCAGCTGACCTGCGACATCGACGAGGACCTGGCCGAGGAGCTGCAGCGGGCGGTGGAAGAGGATGCCGAGGCTGCCGCCGATCGGGCCGCCGATGAGCAGCTGTCGCAGCGCGACAGTCCTGCCGGTGAGGAGAACCCGAATCCCGTGCCCGGCTCCGGCTCCGGCCAGAAGTTGTTTGTGAACGGCGAGAAGAGCTTCTCGCCCAGCAGCTCCGTGTCCAGCTCGTCGAGCGGCTCGTCGGCCTACAAGAAGATCGCTGACATCTTCAATCGCGACAAGAAGCAGGAGAAGATCATGGAGCTGGAGGAGAATCCCATAGTCATCATACCGCAGGAGTGCCGCTGCCCGGCAGCGCCCGACCTGGGCATGGGCATCCAGGTGCCGGTGGTGCACACCCAGATCCACCGCACCCCACCACGCCAGACGGAGCCGAAGCGGCAGTTCCTCTCCTCCACTTTGGCCCCGCTCACCGCCTGTGTGGCCGGCAACAAGGACGACCTCTCCTCGTACTACACCCTGGCCGCCGCTGCCGCCGCCCATCCGCACGCCCATGGCCACGCCCATGCCCATGCGCATGCCGCCCACTATGCCGCCGCCGCTGCGGCCGCCGACTTTAACATGGGACACCTTTTAGGAGCGGCTGCAGCAGCGGCAGCTTCCGGGGATTCGGCGGCGGCCCAGCATGCCGCCGCCATGGCTGCCCAGGGCCTGGCCCAGGGAATGGCTGTAGGAGGAGGAGGAGGAGCAGCAGGAGGAGCAGCAGGAGGAGTGGGAGGAGCGGATGATGCCCGCAAAGTGGCGCCCGATGTGATTGCTGGAACGCCGGGACAGGAGGCAGCCGGACGGCAGCAGGAGCAGGACGAGCTGGCCGCCTTTGCGCAAGCGGAGGCCAAGCGGACCGAGCAGCTGAAGAAGCGGTACACCGGCGGCGCGGATCCCTCCCAGTCGCAGGCGAGCAGCGACGATGACGAGCAGAACGACTATGGGTTCAACAAGCGGCCATCGGTGCGCGGCATCAAGCCCAAGTTCAGCTCCACCAACGAGATCCTGGCCCAGATGCAGGAGCAGCTCAGTGCGGCGATACCCACCGTGGTGAACAGCCAGCCGGTGCCGCAGGCCGTCAAGAGCTACGCCATGCCCAACACGCTCAAGCAGAATCCCTCGCCCCAGAATGTGCCGCAGACTGTCCAGCAGCAGCAGCAGCAGGCGCAACAGCAGGCACAGCAGCAACAACAGCAGCAGCAGCAACAGCAACAGCAGCAACAGTTGCAGCAACAGATGGCGGCGGCCATGCAGAAGACGGAGCAGCGAACGTGGAGCTTCTACAGCGAGACCGGGGAGCAGCAGCGCTTCCCCATGGACGCGGCTGCCATCCAGCAGACCTACTACCAGACCCTGCCCGCCGGCACCATGTTCCGCCAGACGATGATCCAGCAGGGAGCCACCGCGGCGGCCGGCGGTGCGGCGGACGATGCCTCGCTGCTGTACGCCGCTGCCGCCGCCGCCGCCCAAAACTGTCAGAGCGTGACGACGGCCACCAATGTGGCCACCGCCATCGAGCAGAGCAAGCACAGCAGCAGCTACAGCAGCCACTTTGCCCGCAGCCCCACCCGGCGGCCGGAGTCGCCGCCGCCGCTGAGGAACTACCACCAGACCATGGTGCTCATACCGTACAACGCGGAGACCTACTCCCAGTTCGCCACCAGCGCCAGCAGCGTCGATCCCAAGCTGGCGCACATCCAGCGCCAGAACATTCTCGAGTACCAGCAGGTGAGAGTCCCAGGGGAGTCCCAGTCGGTCGACGAGGTGAGCGAATCCAAATGTGTCCAAGGGTGTCGGACTATATCGATATATTGTGGATATTGTGGAGCCGGATCAACTAACCCTATGCTAAATCTCTTTAAGCCTCGCTCTAACCGCCGGTTAAGGTTAATCGAAGTGATTGCATGTGGAGAATATTGTGAAATTAGTTATTTTTTATTGAATATTAATATTAGCAGGATTAATAAGGCTTTCAAGAAGAATATTTCCATTAAATTGTGGGTAGTTTAAAAAATATTTAACCACCGGTTAACTGTAACTAAGTGAAAGAAAAATAATTGTAATGTTATAGAGTGAGCTATAGAGTGAGTTTTGTAGATACTGAAGTTACTAGAACCAGACATTAGTAGAAGTGTTATATCTTCAAATATTTTAACCGCTGGTTAAAGCAAACTTATCGAAATAGGTATATACTTTGGCAAACAAAATATGGCTCAGAATTAGACAGGAGTGAATATGTGTTGCATATATTTTTTTAACCTCCGATTAAAAGTATTCTGATTCTGCTTTCTGTTATCTAACCTCCGGTTAAGGCTATCGTATGGGAAAATAAACTTAGTTGGGGAAAACTCCAAGAATTTGCTGAGATGTTGAAACCTAAAAAAGAACTTACTACCTAAAAACAATGCATGATAAGATTAGATTATAAATTTGTAAATATAACCCAGTAATTTTTAACCACTGGTTAAATATTTGTACTTGTTAAATAAGCTTTTTTATTTAATATATTAATTAATGCGAGTTCCTTTCTCACAGGTCACCCAGCAGACGATCCGCGTGCCCATTGGCTACGCCCTGCCCGGCATGCAGCTGCATGTGGTCAGTGGGCGTGGCCATGCCAACCACTACGCCCAGCACCAACAGCAGCAGCAGCAACACCAGCATCAGCAGCAGCAGCAGCAGCGCCTGATGCAGGGACACTACCAGTTCGGACCGGAGGGCGGAATGCCCGGGTTCAGTGAGCGTGGAGTGCCGGAGGGAGCGGCGGCGGTGTCGCACAGCGATTGCAATGCCATGGTATCGCCCACGTCAGCGGCACAGCAGCAGCAGCAGCAACAGGTGCAGCAGCAGCAGCAGCAACAGCAGCAACAGATGCAACAACAGCAGCAGCAGCAGCAACAGCAGATGCAACAGCAACAGCAACAGCAGCAGCAGGCGGCAGGAGTGGGCTCTGCCCAGGCCCAGGGATCCGTGTACTATGCGATGAATGTATGACCCGCGCTTGAATAGTCGCTGCCAGCGGCGGTCATCGTCGAGCGCCGCCAGTGTCAACGCGTCGAGTTGTCAGCGACTTCAGTGCATTTGGGGGGAGGCATGGGAGGCATGGGCGGCGGACTTGGGGGCTTGGGCAGATGAGCGGCCGCCACAGCCACATCCACATCCATGTCCATGTCCTTGCCTTAGACCGGGAGAGAGAGATATACATATATATAGAGAGACAGAGAGACAGAGAGAGAGAGAGAGAGAGAGAGAGAGAGAGAGAGAGAGAGAGAGAGAGAGAGAGAGAGAGAGAGAGAAATATAGAGAGTGTCCTCGAGATCCCATCCCATCCGCTGAAATGTTGAGTTGCCCCTCAGTTGGCCCTAGCGAGCGTTTTCGAATAGGTTCTGTTCGATCTTCCGTTAAGCACGAGTATCTGTATCTGCATCTGCATCTGTATCTTTAACCTTATGCGTAACCGTATCCTTAATAGTATCCGTGTTATCCGTATCTTTGTCCGTAGTGTTCGTATTATAAAACCATCCCAGGAAAGGCAGTTCCCTGCAGAACTGCAGCTTAAGTTGAGCCTTGCCGTCGAGGATCTTATTTAATGATAAATAATTTATTAATTAATTGAAGAGAGAGAGAGAGAGAGAGAGAGAGAGAGGGAGAGAGGGATGTTGAATCCAAACCAAAACACAACCAAATCACATGAATTTACTTACATGCTGGGTGCTAGTACCACAAAAGACACACCGAGAAGGAGCCAGGAGGTAGGAGGTTTGACTTGGAGGTTAGTTAAGTTATGCAAATGAAATTTAGCAATGTTAAGCAGAAGAACAGAAAAGAGGTACAACTGTTTTTTGTTTGTAACCCCATCCCATCTTAATTTATTAGCCAAGAAGACCGAGTTTTGCTCAAGGGAAAGTGCATTTGATTTTAAGCGTATCTCTAAGCACAGGAGAGCATAGTTATTGATCATGGATTGTGTGCATTGTGCATTCTAAATTATTGTATGCTAAACATAATTGAATTTTATTGAATTGAATTGATATTACCAAGTATATATTATATATTTCAATGTAGTGCAATTTGTTGCTAACTCCAAAAACACTCTCTTATCAAAGAGCATATATTAGTAATGTATATTTAAAATTATATATATATATATATGTACTATATATGTATAGGCCTAGGCTTTATTTATCTGTATGGTAGAGATATATATAATTTTTAATTTAATTTTAATTTTTTTTTTACTCTCTTATTTTGTACAATAAATTTGAGATATTCAACAGCCTTTGGTTCTCTACGCTAAGCTTAATGTTTATACGAAACATACGATCTATGTGTACACGTATGCTACAGTTTGTTTGGGTTTCATTTGTAGATGATCGAGAACTCATCCTGCATCATCGCATTCCACATCTTCCTTGGAGGAGTTTGGAGGAGATTTCAAGAGAAGTCTCCTCCAGGCCATCGCCGCCTCGCTCAGCATCAGTGCCAAAAAAGAACACAAAAGCTTGCATTGCATTGCATCCCATCACCACCCACATACATATACCTCCTCTTCTCATTCCATCGTTAGTCGTTAAGGAACCCTACATAAGTATAGTCACTTAATCCAGTACAGTCGTGAGCAAAGTGTTAGAGGAGATGAAACGCAATCAAATCTGATATTTTCCATAGGAATATAGACACACACCACACATTACACACACCACACACATTACATATACATAGATATTGTATTTCGACTCGGATCGGATCGGATGTTGTGTTAATGTCTATAACGAACACGAATAATTCAAGAGCGAACACGAATTAACAGTGCAATAGGGTTAAGAGAGACAGCTAACCGGAAACGGAAGCGAGACAAAGACAACGCAGTGCAAGGTGACAGCGCGCGAGCGAGATAGTTAGATTGTTAGCCACAAAGAAAGGGACAGAGAGAGAGAGAGAGTGGGAGAGAGAGAGAAAGCGCATAACGAAACTTAGTCATAGAATTAACAACTCACACATATACAGAGCGATTAACGATTTACTATAAACGATTAACTATAAACGATTAACGATAACAGCAGCGCTATCTTAGGCGTTCGATATGCAATTGTTTTTATGTTCACTCTCCTTGGTTTCTCCCCTTGTTTTGTTTTGCGTGTATGTGTGTCGCGAATTTACACTGAGAGAATTACTAGAATTGACTAGAAACCGCAGCGCGATTTGCATATTATATATACATAAATACATTTAGAGCCAGATAGAGAGCGAGAGTAAAGCGATAGCAGACGATAACAGACGATAAATGATAAATGATAAATGATAAATACGAATATATATATGTATATACCATACACAGGCATGCCACATGTGCATATATACATGGATATATACTAGATGTTTATGTAATACATAAATGGCATTGAACGAATTCCGAGCACATTGCAAAAGTAAACCAAGACCCCCCCCAAGACCCAAGAAATCGCATGAAATACCCAGTTCTCTTTGTTCAGTGCATGGATATCGACGGAAATACGAGTAACTCAATTTTTTCTATGCAAATGTAGTTGAAACAAAAAAAATACAAATGGAAATGGAAATTATATAAACGAAAAATACACATATATGATATATATATATAAATATATATATTTAGACACACATTTAGAAGGCAGTATGTATATCCTATATTCGATTGACTTGGTTCAGATCCTGAGTTGAGTTTTTCGGGCATGCAGAACAACAGAACAACAGAAAAGTGTATGTAATAGAATATATATAAATATTAAGGCCGGATATTCACGCCCCCGCATTACGCTATATGTTATGTATGTATGTGGGGCACGACGACAACAACAAGAATCGATCGGCGATCGGCACACGAGTATATATATATACATATATGTATATGTATGTACATATAACAAATTTCAACAAATATATGACTGAGCCAATGACTCAAAAATACATTTTAACAAAAATGAAAGCCAGAAATATATGAGAAATACAACAAATTATAAGCAAACGAGCCTTAAAACCTTATTTCTAGCGGCTGAGCGGCTTTGGGCGGGTCTGAGGGGAGAGAAGAAGGTATTATTTCCTTCAAAATCGATTTAAAATCGATTCTTATTTTAGTTTTTGCAGCTTCATAACAGGCAAAGAAATTATTTCCGACCCTATAAACCATAGTTATTCTTGATCAGCATCAAAAGCAGAATCGCTCTAGCCATGTCCGGGCAAAAAAAAGTGACTAATTTTTTGAAAAAAATTTAAGGGGTACCATCATAAAAATTTTAAAAAATTTACCAAAATTTAGAAATCCAGTTTTAAATGTAGAAAAGTTCTCATCTAAAAACTAATTTGAAAAAACCCTGAAGTTGATACCGATTTTTAAGCTATATAATATTATATAAATAAAATACAATATTATCAATATATTTGTATATTTATAAAATATTTTTCCCATTTCCCTTTTGGCTCAGTCTCTGGGAAAGGGGAACGTGACTTCTGCATTGCCATGCAATTATTTTCTTGAGAACGAAACCCATTTGCGCCTTTTGCCTAGACTCTTAGGTGGCACTTTCACCTCCAGCGACTGATAATTCCCTCCGGTTGGTTTGCCAGTCTATCTGGGATCTCGCATCTCGGATCTCGCGGATGGCCGAGTGTGTGCAATCAGTCGGAACTGGGAGCTCGCTCTCTCTCCGGCGGTGTTATCGCTTCGCTGGGGTCTGGCTTCAGTCCGCGTCCGCTTCAGTCTGTCAGCGTCTGTCGCTGGACGAACCTCGAACCAATCCGAAGCCACGATGAGCTGTCCCTACGCTGGAAATGGGTGAGCAGCAGCAGTGGCACGTGCTAATCCCCCCCCAAAAACCGAACTCAATTGGGGAACCTTTCGCAGCAACGAGCACGACGACTCAGCGGTGCCACTGACCACGGAGGTGGGCAAGATCTACGGGGAGTACCTGATGCTGGACAAGCTGCTGGATGCCCAGTGTATGCTCTCCCAGGAGGACAAGCGACCCGTGCACGATGAGCATCTCTTTATAATCACGCACCAGGGTGGGTATCTGTATCTGTTGACAGTAAGCTGTATCTGTATCTTAATCTCTGTTATCTGCTTACACAGCCTACGAGCTGTGGTTCAAGCAGATCATCTTCGAGTTCGACTCCATTAGGGACATGCTGGATGCCGAGGTCATTGACGAGACCAAGACTTTGGAGATTGTCAAGCGACTCAATCGAGTGGTTCTCATCCTGAAGGTGAGTGAGTTCCTTTTCCCAATCCTGCTTTCAACCTCAATGAACAAACTCCATAGCTGCTGGTGGACCAAGTACCCATTCTGGAGACCATGACGCCGCTGGACTTTATGGACTTCCGCAAGTATCTGGCCCCCGCCTCCGGCTTTCAGTCGCTGCAGTTCCGCCTCATCGAGAACAAGCTGGGCGTGCTCACCGACCAGCGGGTGCGGTACAACCAGAAGTACTCCGATGTGTTTAGCGACGAGGAGGCGCGGAATGCCATCCGAAGCTCGGAGCATGATCCCTCTCTGTTGGAGCTGGTGCAGCGCTGGCTGGAGCGGACGCCGGGCCTGGAGGAGACGGGCTTCAATTTCTGGGAGAAGTTCCAGCAGAGCGTCGATCGTTTCCTGGAGGCCCAGGTGCAGAGCGCCATGGGGGAGCCGGTGGAGCTGGCCAAGAACTATCGCCTGATGGATATCGAGAAGCGACGTGAGGTCTATCGCTCCATCTTCGATCCGGCCGTGCACGATGCTTTGGTGCGACGCGGCGACCGACGGTTCAGTCACCGGGCCCTACAGGGCGCCATCATGATCACCTTCTACCGGGACGAGCCGCGCTTCAGTCAGCCCCACCAGCTGCTCACCCTGCTCATGGACATTGATTCGCTGATCACCAAGTGGCGATGTGAGTGACACTCTACTTATTTTGTGTGCTTTAAGCTTGATCTTGATCTTGATCGTGGCTTGGCTTCTCTCCTTTCTCTCTGGCAGACAATCACGTGATCATGGTGCAACGCATGATTGGATCCCAGCAGCTGGGCACCGGCGGCTCCTCCGGATATCAATATCTTCGCTCCACTCTCAGGTGAGCGCAGGGAATCGATCTGCGGTTCGATCTTTGACTGATCTTTGCATATTATTTTTCCAGCGATCGGTACAAGGTGTTCCTGGATCTGTTCAACCTGTCCACCTTCCTGATTCCCCGCGAGGCCATTCCGCCGCTGGACGAGTCCATTCGCAAGAAGCTCATCAATAAGAGTGTGTGAGGGGAGGCAGGCGTACGAATCTTTGTTAATTTTTTTTTTAAATGGCAATAAAGCTTAATTGTTTACTTATTCCAATTTCAGCTATTTAAAAATCTTAAGCTTAAGCCAGAAACTGGAGTTGAATTATATTCGCATTCTATTCAGCCCAAAAGTCGGCCATGTGTCTCACACTTTCACTCTAGTTTTCTCCCTCTTTTTCAGAGACATTTGTTGGGATTTTAATTGTTTTAAATCAAATTAATAATTAGAAAATTAATAAACAAGAAAATCAAGGAAATTATGTTGTAACTCAGACATGTTACACTTTTACAGTCATGTTGCTAAAGTATCTCTTATTTGTTTATTATTTTTTCCATGAAAACAATGCTGTTGTTATAATTGAAGGTCACCTGAATTAATGTTTACTTTTATGTTTACTTAATTGCTTTACTTAGAAAGTCTGCCATGAAGCTATAAATTAATTAATTAAGCGATGACCGGGCAGTTATGATCCGCAAAGGCAGAGCAAACCATGGAGCATATTTATTTTGCTGCCTTAAGAAACTGCATTATTTCCTAATTAATTTATTTTTTAACTAACAAATAAAGCATACATGTTTTCAGTGGTATTTTCAACTGAAAAACATATTTGAAAAATATAAATTCTTTCAAATCCAAGCCGACATTCAATATTTTATAAAATGTAAATACTTTTGTTCAAATATCCAACCTTAATTCTATTTATAATTAACTAAAAACCATTATTGGAAATTAAGCTATGGAATATTTAATATTGTTAAATATAAATCTATATATATAATATATAAGTTATAGAATGTTTTGCGCTGTCTAACTTGTAAATACATTTCACAAGCTGCTTTCTTTCTATCTTTCATTACGATTCCTAACCTTTTCCCGAGTTATCACTGTTTTAAAAAAAAGACTTACTCTAATCTACAAAGAGCTATAGCTTTGCTGGATCCACTCGAAATCGGAGCACACACAAAACATAACCTTTGCCAGTGGCCTTTTCGCCCCGAAAGGCTGATAAGCCTCCGATTTTAGCTCTGACTTTTCAATTTCAAATTTATATATATCTCTATATATATATATATATTGCTCGATGGACTGATTCTGGGGAACGACTCTGGTGAGTGCAATTAATTAATGCCGCCGGGGACAAGGGGAAGCGGAATTGGGGTCGTCTTGGGAATCAGAACAATGTTCCAGGGGCATTATGTAAGCCCAATAATTTGCTTACGTGAACCGAACGAACCTCCGTCGCAGCCCAAGGCAAATGGAATTTCGGTGCGGTTCGGTTCGGACTACCCCTGTTTAGTGGCTATTTTTATAATTTTTTGTTCGGCAATTAGTGCTCTCTGTCCAGGTAATTGTGGAACTCAACTCGACCCTCGTGTGCGACCAGCAACCCTTGCAGAGCAGGTCCCTCCAGAATCCAAAATCAAAGCAATTGTAGGTAGTCCCCGGCCACAACGACACAAGTTGAGCTGAGTTCCTGCATAATTCTACTTTATTTGCGTTCCTGGAAATATGCAAATAGAAATGTAGATATTGAGATATTTTTATTAAGCGATTTATCTTCTTAGAAAATATTGTTGTTCTAAAGTAAGGGAACAAAAAGAAGGCTTTTCTTTTAGTCTGTGAATGTTCACATGTTCACAGAAATGAACAATCTGTTCATTTGAGTAAATGAACCCTGTGAAACAAAGTGCACAACAGAACAACTCCTTTAGTGAATAAATAACAGAGCAAGTAAGTGAATAACTGAATGAGAAATCGATTGAATAGGTGAACAACTAAACAAATAAACATTTGAAGAGCTTATTAAACAACTGAGTGAACATCTTAGTCCCTGGGTGAACAACTGAGTGAATTGCAAGAGTTTTAAACTAATTTTTCACCCATTTTAAATCACATTTCCCTGCCTCCTGCAAGCGAATAAATATATATGTACCTTCCACCTACATTTGTTTGCAACCCGAAATGCCCTGCTCCAGGGACTGTAGCGCACCTGAGCGGAGGCAAAACCCACGCCGACGACGACGACGGCGACGTAAACTCATTAATAAAACCAGCAACAAACAAAACACCGATCGCCAAGATCAGGCGGATGCCGAGCCGGAGCCGCTCGCCAGTCGCTAGCTGAATCTCCGATCGGTCGGTCGAGTTGTCTCACAACAAAAATAGAAACCGAAAAATAAAATAAAAACTGATATAAGCCAAGGCAAAGTGCTAATAAAACGAGCAACATGCGCTGCCTGGCATTGAGCTGGCTCTTGCTGGGCCTCTGCCTGTGCCTGGGTCTGACAGGTAAGGAAGCCCACAGCGCTCCTCCTCTCTCTAATCTCTCCCTGCATCCATCCATCCCTTTAGCCGCCTACAAGAGCGAGGTGCAGATCACACCGGATCCGCTGGACTCGCTGGCGGAGACGACCACCAAGAAGTCGAGTTGGTTCGGCGGCTTCAAGAAGTTCTTTGGCAGCGATGGCACCACCACCACCACGACCACCACGGAGCGGGGTCGCAGCACGGCCACCACTCCGACTCCCAATCCCAAGCTGGCGGTGACGCCGACATCGCCGCAGAAGCCGCCGCCGCTGGTCATCTCGCATGCGCCGCTGATGCCGCTGGGACCACGACCGGAAACGCCGTCATCCTCGCCCTTCGGCGCCTCGCTGCCGCCGCCGCCGGCCAGTGGTCCCCAGTGGCCCACCGCCAGCACCAGCAGCACGAAGCCACCCCAGCCGCAGCATCCGCCGCAGCAGCAGCCGCAGGCCAACGGAGGAGCCCACCCACCAGCCGGAGCTCCGAATCTGCCGCCGGGCTTTGCCCCCTATCGTCCGCAGAAGCCGCAGCCGAATAGCTACGACCTGAGCTACGGCGGAGGACCAGGAGCGGGAACAGGACGTCCTGGTTTCGGACTGGCTGGACCCACCACAACTACGACGACGACCACTCAGAGACCCAAGTCGCCGGGCGTGCAGCCCAACATCGATGTGCGCTTCTCTGGCCCCAGCTCCAGCAGCACCACCACGGCCAGGCCGCAGCAGCAGAAGGAGGATTTCCCGGCACTGCCAGGACCTCGCAGGCCATCCCAGAAAGAGGACTTCCCGGCCCTGCCGCCGGCAAAGACGCCGCCAGGCTCACCCACTCCCACGCCCGGTTCTCCATCCGCTTGGAACTCCCCCCTGCCCACGCCCCAGCATCCAGTGCATCCGGCACAGCCCACCAAGAGCTCGGCCACGCCGACGCCGACGTCAGTGCCCACGAAGTTCACGCCAACACCCGCCCACGGAGGAGGATCTTTCGGCAGCGGCACCACCAGCACAGTGCGACCCGGCTTCCAGTCGTCGGGCAACTCGGTGGCCACCGACGACGAGATCCGCCAGCTGACCGAGCAGCTCTATGCCAAGGAAACCAACAGCCAGATCGGTAACATCCAGGTGAATATCCAGGGACGCACGCGGTCCATTGACAGCGCCGACGAGGCGCCAAATCCGTAAGTAATCCCTGAGAGAGTTCGGAGGTCGGTGATACATATATCAAGTGATCCCCACCCCCACCCGATGCAGGCTCCTCCATGTGGACTCCAAGGCCCTGGAGTCGCCGACGATCGCCAAGATGCGTTTGCTGTTCAACAACTACGAGCACGACACCCTGGTCAATGAGCATGTGACCCCCAACGAGCGCAAGGAGGAGAACGACTTCCTGGACGCGGTGATGGCCACCCCGGTGATGCGCCAGGCGATGCTCTTCCTGCAGCAGAAGGGCCTGCTCGGCCCCGATCCGAAGACGCACCGGGATCTGGTCAAGGAGCTGTGGTTCACACAGTACTCTCGCGGCCAGGGCAAGATCGGTAGCTCCGGCTTCGAGCATGTCTTTGTGCACGAGGTGAAGGACGGCACCATCATCGGCTTCCACAACTGGGTCTACATAGGCGATGAGGAGCAGGGCGGCCGGTTCGACTACAAGGGATACATGAAGGAGCAGGACATAGGCACGGTGAGTAGGAATGCTGCACAAATCTGGGAGGAACCTTGTTAATTGTTGTCTTTTTGCAGAAGGGCAAGATCCTGAAGATTCGGTTCTCGCACCAGGGACTCAACAAGCCCGTCAACACGCTCTTCGTGGGCACCTCCCCGGAACTGGAGCTGGCCCTCTACACGGTCTGCTTCCAGCTCCGGCCGGACCGCACCTGCCCGGTGTCCCTGGGCAACAGTAAGTTCGGCATTATCACCTACTCGTGGCGCTATAGGGGTAAGAACCTCATCGGCAGCGCCTATCCGGAGATTTGAGTTTGGAGCGCGAAAGCTCCTCGCGTAGTCCGAATAGTAGTTGTTTTTTTTTCCTGTCGATATACTAAAAATAAAGAAAATGTATGAAAAACTATTTATTTAGTCCAAGTCTACAAATAATTTGAATTCAAATGCGCGCGCGCATGCGTCATGTCTTGGAAGTAGGGATGGCAACACAATTTAGTTATCGATGCTACATATTACACAAGATCGACAGCGATCGAGCACGATATCGATATGGCTATCGATGTTTTGCGTAAGCTGGCCATCGCTAGCAGAGAATCGTTAAAACCAGTTTTAAGCCGAGTTTTAGCCATCATTTCAGCGGTCTCAGCCATTTCAGTTGCTGCTTGACTGTCGGAGAAGTTTGTTGTGCATTTTTTTTCGGTGCGGTAATAGCTGTATGTGTGAAAGTTGTTTTTAACTGGCCATAACTGATCAATTAGTGTGCGGCGGCTCATCTGGAAAAACAGTAGTTCTCTTTCGCCCATTCCCTAGACGATTCCTGGGAGAGAAAAGAAAAGGAGAAATACATGAAAATACCTGAAAATACCCACCAATTGCCAGCTCTCCCCCATCAGCAACTTCAGCTGTTTCGTTGCCAGTGCCGTGCTATTACATTTGTTCTAATTCTGTTCATTTTCGGTTAAGTTGACAAAAAATCAACGCAATTCTGCAAATTCAAAAAATACATACAACAAATACAAGCAACAAGTCGGCGACACAAACAAGCAGCTAGCCAGCGAGTCAGAGCGAGCGAAGCGGAGGAGAAGACGCAGCGACGAAAGAAATGTAGCAGAAATCTTCCTCTTCTAATGTTCTGTTGTGCGGTGACGAAGTGACGTTGAAAGCAAGTGAGCCAATAAGAAGAGGGGCCGAAAGCGCGGAGCGAGCAGAAGAAGAAAGAGCACAGAAAACACATAAAAACATCAGCTCACACACACTCACGCGCTGGCCAGAACTGTTAACTGTAACGCGAAGCAACAACAAAGCAAGTAAGTAGCGAGAACGTTAAGAGAGCGAGAAGTGGTGGGAGAGAGCGGAGAGCGCTCTCTTGGAATTCAAATCAGAATCAGAATCTGAATCTGAATCTGAATCTTGGACAACTACAACAATAAGAAAAGAATAATAGCAAATAGGATGAAGCAGGCGCCATTAAGAGATGTGTCTCTTCTTCCAAACAAGTTTGGAAAGAGGGGAGGAGGAGGAGGAGGAGGAGGAGGTGGAAATATGTGTTGCGTTCTGGAAAATTATTTGGAATACATTTTCTCTAAGCAAGTTTCTACCAGAAAATCTATATTAAAGGTTTTTTTTTAGGGTTAAATATAGAATATTATATTTAAAAGAAACTGAGTGGCATTTAAAATTATTTTAATACTTTCTTGGATTTTGTTTAAATGTTCTCAAGAGTTTACAACTGGGTATAACTTGGAATTAGAAAGATTGTCTAGTTTAGGTTTGTGTTCCTGTCAAAATTAATCTAAATAAAATTTAACAACTGTTTTAATATTTTAAAGCCTGACTTAATTCACCTCCTCCAGCCTTGCTATTTAATTTCCAAGCTTGAAATAAGCATTTTATAACAAATGGAGTCTTGGAAACCCTTAACCCAGTGAAGTCATCAAGCTTTGGGATTTATTTCCACCCAAAAACACGCTCAACCAATCACTCAATCACTCAGAAGACAATTAATCAGATTGACCAATGTCATTGCCAATTCCCGCAATTGGCTTTCTGAGCCACCCCCATCATCATGGCTAATTATAGACAGTACACGTTACAGTGCCTGATCGCTATGGGGAATTATTATTATTATATTTATTATTAATATAGGAAATTATTTGCTTAAAAATTGAGATTGAAACTTAATCAATCCGTCTTCCATCCATCTATCGCTCTTGGGGTCTACATATTAGATTCATATTTTTATAATTCTGTCCTGGGATCAGGCTTTACCCTTTTCATTGATGAAAAGGAATGTCTTTAAAGCTCTTAAAATGATTCTTTTTTTGTTATTACAAATGTTAATATATTATTTCCTGAGCAGCGTTCACTCTTCGGAGTGCTCACTGTGCTTAAACATTGCCGATTGACTGCTCCTCCCAGAGTGAGCTCATCAGCGATGCAATCTCGCTGCCATAGCCCAGATGCACGTGTTTCAATCGAGGAAACAACCTTTTGGATTCTTTGGGTTCAACGCTGGCCAAGAGATGCTGCAAGATTGCTGCTGGTGGCTTTGAGACCTGTTCCGTTCACCGAATGCGATCGATTTCAATTTGTGTAACGGCATTCGAGCATTTGGTCCCCATCTCCCATCTCCAAGCCGCTGCAGTTGCATAAGCTTGTCCTAACGGTGCCCGCTGCCGAGTGGCCAGCTTCTTGGCCTGGCCTCTTGGTATCTCGTATCTTTCGTATTTCGATTTCGAGAGATCCCTACGATCAAATCGCCGACGTTTTTGGCCAAATCATGCCAAGGCATAAAGCCAAGAACGCTGCTGCTGCGCCAGCAACGGTATACGATGGCAAACAGTTAGGCGTGCAAAAAGCCAGAAAAATACAACAACAAAAAAACTACAAAAAATCGACGAAAAAGCAGCGCAAAAGCTATAAAAAACAACAACAAAAAAAAATTGGTGGTGGCGCAAAAGAAAACTGGTTCCGGCCATCGAAGAATGCCGCAGCGCCGTTCGTCGCCGACGGCGGCCACGGCGGCGGCCACTTGGCCAGGTCCGAATGCCTTTGTATGAGTGTGTCCGTGTGTGTGTGTGTGTGTTGCCGTGTGTGCGTGCCACTTCCGTACAACAACGCCCTGACTGCCATTCCCCCAGATCCCCAACGATCCCCGATCCCGCTCTCCCGTTCCCGTTTCTCTCCCTCTCTCTGCATCTCCATCTTCATCTCCATCTCCTTCGCTCTTTCTCTCTGGCATTCTTGGGCCAGCAGCGTTCGCGTTCGTTGCCTGAGTCTTTTGTTTTGCTTGCTCTTTGCCGTGTTTCCTTATCGCTGCCACAACTCAATACCCTGGTAGCAGGGAGTTTCCACTTGCAGCGCGCACAGAGGTCAGCGTGACGAAGCCATCAAGCAGGTCGTAAAACGAGAATGAAACATACACATATTCAGCTGATTTTTATGGGAGAGTGATTTCAGTTTCAACTTTAATATATTTTGTATGATTTTTGAGCCAGAGTTTGTTAAACAGGTCAAAGTGAATAATAAATATATTTTACAAGTCCTTTAAATTGCTGAACAAATATTTCAAATATCCCAAACTTGTATAGAAATTGGTTCTTATGCTAAAAAAACATCTTAAAGATGTTCCTTGGGGTATCCTGCCGCCTCACCTAGCTCTCTTCTCATGTCAATCCGTTGACTTTCAAGGGTATTTGCCATTCGAAAACAAACCTAGTTTCCCCCAACTTGCTAACCATAGCATATACATAAATATATATATATCTATTTTTTCTTCTTGTTTGCTATTCGCTTTCGTGCTTATTTTCATGCTGGCGAAGCTGCCGGAGAAAAAGCCGATCCACAAATGCTAAAAATGCATAACAAAGGCCACAGCAAACACCAAGACTCGCACTCGCACTCACACTCACGATGCTAATGCGACAAAGATGTTAATTGACTTTTACTTTATTTAAACAAAATAGTCACAGCGAACGACGAGCCACCACGACGATCTCCATTGAGTGAAATTTTTCATTTACGTTTTTTATTCATTTTTTTTCTGTGTTCGTTTTTTATTTATTTATTTATATTCGACGTTCTTTTGTGGCTGTCGTCATCGATTTCGTTTTCTGATCGAAAGCCTACCCAACACAACAGTGTTATTAAGTCTTTAATCGATTTGGATGATGCGATAATTTGGGGGGGCATCCAAAATCAATTTCGCCTGGGAACTGGGAACTTTCGGTGTTTTGATTAAATCGAAACTTTACGGGTCCACATTTAATTAATTGAAATTGTGGCGAGAAAGTGATGATCCCTCGAGGGATCTAAACTGCTTTTGGATTCTCCTGAGGAAGCAGCTATTTTAATTGAATATTTAATCGATATTCCGCCCACATTATGTTGGTTGCGGCGGCACCTCTGCCGGTTTGCAATTGCCTCTTTTTGGCCGCCAACTGTTTTTGGCCCACATTCTGCAACGCCCCCGAGAGGCAGCTGTTTTTTTTTTTTGCCAGTGGTGCCTTGTTTTATGGTTCCCAAATCCATAGTTCCAAGCCCAATCCCAGCTAGATCTGGTGGGCGTCCGTTTCCATCGCAGTTGCTGCTGCTGCAAGTTGCCTTCGAATGTTGGTGTTGTGCCCCTTGTTGCGGGTGTGGCATTGAATACAGTGCAAGAAAATATTCGAATTAAACAGGGTTCAATTTTAATTTATAACTGAGAGATCTTCAAACAAAATTGGATTGTATAAAATATAAAAAATTCTTTTCTAAGCTAAAAACTATTATTTCAAGCCACACATTCTTCTCAGGCAAGTTTAGGGAAGTCTTGAGCTCTATGTTACCTTTTAAATTCTGTTACCAGTTCAACCTTTTTTCTCGCCGTGCTCATAGGCGGAAAACGCAGGGACGCATTGCGATTGCAAAAAACAAATTGAGCGGCACTCCTCGGCCAGGCGACGTTGATTGTTAGAATACTTTATGCACTGCTGCCACTTTCAATTGTCTCCGACAGCACACGGAGCACGGAGCTCTCTCGGAGATTTCCCTTTTCGCCTCTGCAGGCACAAAGCTAACAACAGCCACACGTATCTGATGGCATGGAGCCACGTCTCTCTCTGTGTGTTTGTGATCGATGAGCAGAGGCAGAGGCAAGCTGGCAACATGGCGCGCTTTTTATGTTATTTTTTTTTTTTATTTTTTATTAAGGTTTATTGGCCTTTTGGCTTACTCTCCTCTGCACGCGTGCGTGTGTCTGTGTGTGTCGCCATTTTAGCTCGAACTTGGCTTATACCATTTGGCTCTGACTCTGACTCTGAGTCTGGCTGGCTGGCCGTGGTGCTAGTGAAATCGTGCGCCGACTTCGACTTGGACTTCTTGCTAAATATTTCTTCATTCCACTTGGAAATTTTCTATTTGTCCAACCCCGAAAAAAAGGCGAAAAGATTCGAAAACTCGGAGGGCAATTAAGCCGCTTACAGCAACAACACCACATAAAATAATACATGTGGCTAGTCACTCCCTAGACAGGTCGAGTGCGAGTCCGAGTGAGTGCGTTGTGCGTGTGTTTTTGGCCAAAGCTTTTAGCCAATAAGTCAAACTGTCAGTCAGACGGACATTGTTGACGTTGCCATCGCCATTGCCGTGGGGCTTAATTGAAATGCCAGGCAAGCGGAGAGCTGGACCTGAGCTGCAGTTCAAATTGAATTTGCGCTGAAGAGAGATTATCCCAGATCTGATTTGAACTTATGCAGAGATTTTATAAATTATTTTATAAACGAATTACATATGGCATTAACATATTAATTGCTGAATGCATTTGTTATCATTATCTGCGCACGCAGCAGCTGCAGCAGCTGCAGCATCCAAAAAACGAAAGGCAAGGCCAAAATAATGCAATTACTTACTTATATTGGCCGCAAACAATAAATAAATAATGCAGGAGAGTGCGGCGAATGTGTTAAGTGGGTAACAAAAAACGCAACTCGCTGGCTGAAAGTAAAGCGAGGCAAACCGAAAATTAATTGCTGCTCGAATTGCAAATTGCAGTTCGTCAAACCGACATCAAACCGAGATCGAAAACGAAAACACAAATTGCAGAGAGAGAAATAAATAATAATTAAAGATCGTGCGTGTGTGCGTGCATGCCATGCCTATTGAGTTTCACTTTGGCTCACACGCACACTCCTCCGCTGCCACTCCCCTCTAGGGCCATTGAGAGAGCTCCGTCCGTAGCTATGCCAAGAATGTATCCATTCCACGGGCAGCCCCAGAAACTAGCTTGGCCGCAACGCCGCATTCTTCGAGTCGCGCCAACACCTGACTCTGCGACTTTGCATAACTTAACATTTAAGCGTTTATTCGTTTATACATTTTAGATTTTAGAAGCCTCTGGGCAGGTGCGGCTCTGTGCTCTGCGCTCACAGCTGATAACAAATCAGTTTTAGAAATCGAAAAAAAAAAACACAAGCGATATATGTATATTTCCCATGTGAAAATGGAAATGAGAGAGGCAGAGACACTCTACAGCTTCATTCTGCGTGTGTGTATTGCCATTCAGAGATTCGATTCTATTAATTCCATTTGAATTTGTCATCGAAAAACGAAAGACTTAGGCAACGAACTTGCTTACAAGGGAAACACATTTAAATGCCGAGTTGAAGGTTTTTCTATATACAAATATATCTAAGGAAAGTCTGTTAGGAAGTTTATATCTTAAATAATATTATTATTAACAAATATTTCGGCAAATAAATTTAAAATGCAAATTTAAATATTTAAAATTTATATATTTTAAATTTATTAAAGAAAATTTGTTAAATAATAATAATTTAATAAGTAATAATAATGTTAAAAATAAACAATTATTTCTGAATATAAATTTAAAATGCAAATTGAAATTTTTAAATACCACTTTAAATTTATAAAAAAAAAAAAATAATGAAATAAGACTTAAACTTGGAACTAAGTAAATATTTATTATTTAAGCCAGCAAGTGTGGTGTAATTATAATTATAAAGTTATTTATTGACATTTTTAAGGCTGAGTTAATGTATGAAATTGTGTAATTTCCGTTTGCTCATCGATGATCAGCTGCAAAATGAAATTCTTATGATTGTTATTCCACATCGTTGGATATTTGCTCATTGATTACGAACACGGAGAGGCACAGACACACATAATAGTGGTGTGGAGTGTGGTGTGGTGTGGGGTTATTGTGGTTTTCGCTGTTGCCGTTTTGGCCTGGCTGCCTGCTGGCTGCTGACTGCTGACTGCCTTAGCATTAAACATGGACTGCAGGCAGCGACGTCTTAGCATCGGAATGCGGTCGAACCCGTAGCTAAGCCAAGATTTTTGTGCGCTACAGTCGTTGCCCCAGAAGAGCAACAGAGACAGAGGCAGCCAAGGGAGAGAGAGAGAGAGAGACGAGGCTGGTGCGTACGTGTGTAACTGAATGAAATTGTCTGACAAAGTGTCGGCCCACCTGACACCACCTCCCCCTTTGGACCAAATATCATGGCGGATAGGCAAACAAGTTCCCCTATTGACTCGGCTAATTCGTGAGCACTTGCTCTCAGCCTTGTTACTGGGCCAGGCCCAAGCATCCAAGCCAAAAGCAAAACCAAAACCAAATCCATGACCCAAACTCCAACCAGATTGACTCACTTTAAGCCAAAACTGCATGGAATCGAATCCAATCAAATCGCGACAACTTCAGACTCTCTGTCGCTGCGGCTTTATTTCCATTTGAACATTTCTTCTGTTGTTTTGGGCATAAATATTTATGTGTGTTGCCGCAAAACAGGTGAAAGTTTTTGCCTGAGAAAAGGCCAAGACAAATAACAACAACAACAAAAGCGGCATATCTTCGTCTCGGTCTTGTCTTTATATATTTTGCGGCATCTCTTTAATATATATGGTATATATATGTATATTCTCTCGATATGAATATATTCTATATGTAAGAGTTTGGGGTTTCTTCATTTCATATGCATGATTTTTGCTTTTTTGGAAATTTCTTAATGAACTTGCATTTTTGGACTCCTTTTCGCCGTGTGTGCTATTTTCAAAGCATTCTCAGCATATTAATGGGATTTGAATATACATATTTAGGAGACTTTTATTCCGGATGGGCTTTGTCTTTCATTTTGATATGTGTAGATTTTTGGCCAAAAGGCAATGATTTCTGGTTCATAAATGCAAGAATAAAATACTATATATTTAATATAATTATTAAGAATGTGGAAACTTTGCTTAAAAAGGTTTATAGATGGTTTTCTGTAGGTTTGTAATATAATATAAATTTAAAACCTGAAAAAAAGAACACTCAATGATATAATAATGTAAAATATCTCCAAATTTGGTTTAAAAATATTTTCCAATTATAAAATCAATTAAGAACTAAGCTCTAGCCTTATATTCTGTCATAAAACTGAAATCTTAAGGCAAATGTGGCCAGGAGCAACATACAGCGATGTTGCAAGGCCACTTTTGTGCTCTCACAGCACCCATTTTGATGAGTTATTTGTTCACCAACCTTGAGAACACAACCAGTTACTTATTAATTTTTGTAATTTCCATAGAAATTATGGTTTTTTCTTTTTAAATACATAAAAATGTAAGGCATCCCCTCTCACCTTGTTGGCATTTTAAAGTCAATCGTGTAGCTTCGAGCTGTCTTATTTAATCAGTTTGGTTCCCGCGGATCTTCTTCTGCAACGCTGCGAACGATGGCTGTCATTGTTGCCGCTTCACGTTTTAGTTTCAGTTTCAGTTTTTGTTTTTTAATTTGTAATTTGTTGTTGTTGTTGTTGTTTAGCTTTTTGTTTGTGTCTCTGGCGTTGCATTTCATTGCACCTCTCGGTCTCGGTTGGCAGGCATTTCCACAGAGACACAAAAATAACACAAAAATAGGCGAAGAAACGGAAAAATCTGTACTTTCATTCACAGAGCGGCGGCCTTCGCGTCATTGACTCCCAACCCGAATCCGAATCCGATCCCAAAGCCAATCACAATTGCAAGCCAGGTGATAAGCCAACAATTTTTTAATGCTCGCCAAGAGTGAGGTATTTTTTATGATTATTTTTGATGGAGAGGCACAATAATTACCTGCATTTTTTACTATTTTACTTTTTTTTTTTTATTATTATTTAAGCTTCGCCTTGAGAAAATTGAAATGTACTTAACAAATACCACATTTTGTGTGTTTGCAGCAATGAATCAACCGGTTTGAAGAGCACAACGCCCCGAACCAAAAACCAAACCATATCCATAGCCCGGCGCAGTCCCTCAGAGCGACTCAATCCCGGCCAGAGTTCGCCTCCAGGCGATACACAAACACACATCCCAACCGAGGGCAGGACAGCAGCAGCCGCCGGAGCGAGAGGAGAGGAAGGAGAGAGAGTCAGCAGCACAGCGGAGCCATGGACTGGGCCGAAGGTGATCTGGTCTGGTTCGATCCGGGCATGGGGCATCCCATACCCGGCGAGATCCAGGAGGTGCACCGCGCTGCCCAGGTGATTGTTGTCCAGGCGCTGATCAAAGGCAAGGTAAGACGACTTTCTGTATGCAATTTATGATATATATTTTTAATAATAATTAAGAACTGAAGAACTGAAGAAGAACTAAATAATAATATTAGTTTAGTTAGTAGTTTTTACGTTTAAAAACACCCGAGGAAGTGCTCTTAATAACCGAATTTCCTGCTTTATATAGTTAATATTTATTTCTATTATTTCTCTGCAAGCCCTAGAACATTTTCTCCAAGTGCACAGTTCGCACCTTTTTTCCATTTCGGTTACTGTTTGAATTTACAATTTGTTTTCGGTTTCGCCGAGGCCCCTGAATGCTTTTCACTATTTTCACCCCACCTGAGACTGAGACTGTGTTTGTTTATTTATTTCTATTTATTTGGGAGCTACGCAGCCCTCATGGAATTTATGGAATGTGTTGCGAGGGCCCTCAAGATATTATCCAAGCTTCGTACTGGACTCTGGCCCCTGTGACACTGGAAACCTCAGCTAATTGCACCTGGCCAGCAGCGTTTCCTTTTTCCTCTACGCAATTATGGCTGAAGGAGATGATGAGGCTGTGTTCACACACAACGAGAAACAGCGAGCCTGAAATCTTGTAGTCAATCTTGTCAGGTCTTGGATAGAGGATCTTCATTTCTTTACACTGCAAAATTATTTGCTTTTGCTCCCGACTTTGCAGAGACTCTTGCAGAAATGTTTGTTAAAGTGAAAACAAACCGGGCGTAGTTTGAAAAATAAATTATGAACTACGTTTATAGGTGCAGACGACGGGCTTTATTTGCAAATTAACATTTTTACACGAACGATTTCTCTTCTGTTTCTGTTTCTGTTACTGTTTCTGTTTTCATTTACAACCTTCAGGTGACAAAGTGAAAACTTTGATTTGTTTGAGTTTTCAGAAATAGAAACCAACTTTTAATATTTAATAATAATTATTTGGTATTTGGTTTTGGGTTTTTTTTTTCACCGTGTCCAGTGGCGAGTAACGTTAGTCGTAGCGGTAACCCAGACCCGTATCCTGTTTGCTGTCCAAGAACCTGTTGGAGGCACATGTGTTCCTCCAGAGCCTCCTCCAGCCTCCAGCCTCCTCTCCGCGTAATCGCGCAACTCGATCAATTATCGGCTAATGCCGGAGTACAGAGGAGGGAGGCCATCATCCCATCCCATCCTTAGCCGCCAGTCTTGTGTTCTTCTGGGATCTCTGAGGTTCCCTCTCTCTGGCTTGATTGATCGCTAAACGGGTTTAAACAATAAATTAATGCCAGTATCATGGCGTTTTTAATTCCGATTTGAATTATATATATTTGTTTTCAAAGCGAGACCAATTTGGAAATTAAGTTCTTTCATTTATTTAAATGGAAATTTAATATGCCTCGAGTATTATTTTATTACTACGAAATTAGTTAAGTTGAAAGGAATTTAAACGTAAAATAAGTTCATAACTTTCATCATAACTTGGCTTAAACTGAACCGATTAACCCCTTACATTTTTTTCAAAAAATTGGTCGCATTTTTGGCTTAAAATCGCAAACACCTTTAATGGTTTTTTGATCATAACTTGGCTTAAACTCAACCGATTTCAGTATGGATTGGTTTTTCTTCTTGTTTTTATAGCAGAACTTTTCTGCATTTTAATCTCGATTTCTAATTGCTGGCCAGTAAATATTTGTAAAATATTTTTAAAAATATTTTTTAAAAATATGTATCTTAATCAATACTCCTTAGATAATATAGAAGAATATAGATAATATTTTCCATATGATATCGATGTCTCATAGGACGTTTTTCCCATCGAAATATAAATCTCGATATATAAAAGAAGACATTTTTGATATGTTATCGATATGGGGGACTTTTCCTTTCCGATATACCTACTATATAGTATATATGCATCTCCAGGCCTGACTGGCGCTGGCCTTTGATGCGTAGAGAACGGAGAACGGATCGATATCAATGGGCAAGTCGCCGGATCGAATGCATTCACGGCGCTCCGCGGCGGATTGTTCACGCCTTTGTTTTTGAACGCAACCGAAGACGAAGCCGAATCCGAAGCCGAACCCCAGCCCAGAACCCAGGCTGAACTTGAACTGGTTGTGGGCTTGGATTTGGATTTGGAATCGATCTTGGATCTCGTGGAGAAAGTCACACACTCGAGCGCCTAATTGAATCGATCGGGTTTCCATTTCTCCACATCTCCCCTTCTCCCCTTCTCTCCGTTTCTGTTTCTGTTTCTTTGGCCGCCAAGAGAGTGTGCGTGTTCTGGTGGCCCACACTAAGTAGCCATCAGGAGGAGGAGGAGGAGGAGGAGGAGTGTCATCTGGTCCGGCTCCAGTCTCCGGTCCGGTTCGGTGCGCTATCAAGCCCCCACTCCTGGCTTTTCTCCCCGTTTTGATAGAACGTGTTTGGCGGTTTGGCTTGGGATGCTGCCGCTTTGGAAACCGTTTTAGAAACGTTTGGGGAAACTGTGGCAGCCTCCGATTCCTTTCAGTTGCACGCGAGCCACTGACGAGCCACGAACGACGAACGAACGAAGTCTTCTTCGCGATCTCAGATCTCAGATTCAGATCCGGATCTCGCTGCCATATAGCCATATAGCCCTATAGATGCGCATCGTTCGCTTCCACTTGGAGCCCTGGCAGCGCGGCGCCGGCGGCGGCGGCTCCGTAACGCCCAGTCCCGCCCAGTCACCCTCGCTGGCTCTCCTCTCGCCGCATGTGCTGCGCCGCCAGCGTCCCGCCAGCCTCGAGGAGACGGAGGATCTGCCGCAGCATCTGTGGCCGCATCTGCATCCGCATCCGCATCCAGCTGTGCCCAAGAGTCGCCTGCGACGCCTCAAGTGTCGCTACCCGCAGGTGGTCAAGCGACTGTCCACTCTCTGCAGCGATGTGATCGCGCGCCATGTGAGAATCGGGGTTATGTCGATGTTGTGATTTCGGGATTATCTTATAAGATCGAATATAGGAGTTAAGTGGGTGTTGCTTAAGTTGGTTAAGTTGGTTTGAGGAAGGCTATTTTTTCGATTTTTTATTGGCTTCTAATATTGACATTTCATTTTAATCACTAGTTTAACTTCCAGTTAGTGTTTTCTTGACATTTCATTTTAATCACTAGTTTAACTTCCAGTTAGTGTTTTCGTGACATTTCATTTTAATCACTAGTTTAACTTCCAGTTAGTGTTTTCGTGACATTTCATTTGAATCACCAGTTTAACTTCCAGTTAGTGTTTTCTGTTGAACCCCAGCTTAACTTGGCTTACCTTTGGTCATGTTCTCTTACCTTAATTTACTATCCTAACTCCATGTGGACAACATTTTCCAAACGCTTGTTTAACCGGAGGTTAAGCTAAATAACAGTTTGAGTCAAGTTCTGGTTATTTATTCAGATAAATGTCTTGAGGTTAAATTGGTTTCTGCTAAACAAGATTCTGTTGAGAGAGCTTGGCAATGATTAGAAAGAAATAAGCAAAATATGGTTAACTACCGGTTAAGTTTAAACCTCTTCTGAGTAGCACTTTATTCGCATTTTATGTATTAAGAAATGAGGATAAGGATAAGTTTTTATTAAGATTGAGATTAATACTAAAGAATAATTTTTATTAACAGAAAATATATGAAAAATTATGTTTAACTGCCGGTTAAGCACAAAGCGTTTAGATTCTCACTTAATTTATGGTTTAAAAAGATTATGGTACCTAAAACTAGTTTAAAATATCTCTAAAAAATTAACAGCTTTAAATAACTCTAAAATAATATTAAAATAGTTTAAATATTAAATAACAAAACTACTTTTAACTCCCAGTTACTCCTCAAGTTAAACTCAAATTTGCACTAAAAATTCCCCAAATTCGCTTCCGTTGCAGCCACAGACGTTCGCCCTGCAGCCGGGCGAGGGCAGCCTGCGGGCTCGCCAGGACCTGGGCAGCAGCGGCGTGGAGGACATGACCCTGCTGGACGACCTGCACGAGGCTTCGCTGCTGTGGAACCTGCGCCTGCGCTACGACAAGGGTTTGATTTACACGTTTGCCGGCAGCATCCTGATTGCCGTCAATCCGTACAAGATGTTCCCCGATGCCTACGGCCTGGAGGTGGCCAAGCAGTACGCCGGCCGCCCCCTCGGCTCCCTGCCGCCGCACCTCTTCGCCATCGGAGCGGCGGCCCACGCCGCCCTGCCCTCGCCCCAGGTGGTGGTCATCTCCGGCGAGAGTGGCTCCGGCAAGACGGAGTCCACCAAGCTGGTGATGCAATACCTGGCCGCGGTGGTGCCCGGCGGCGGATCCGCCTCGGCGGTCATCACCGAGCAGATCCTGGAGGCCGCACCGCTGCTGGAGGCCTTTGGCAATGCGCGCACCGCCCGGAACGACAACAGCTCCCGTTTCGGCAAGTATCTGGAGGTGTACTTCAAGAGCGGCGCCATCGTCGGGGCCAAGATCACTCAGTACCTTCTCGAGAAGTCGCGCATCGTGACCCAGGCGCCGGGGGAGCGCAACTACCACGTGTTCTACGAGCTCCTCGGCGGCCTCTCGGAGGCGGAGCGCTCCAAGTACGGCCTCCTGGAGGCGGACAAGTACTTCTACCTGAACCAAGGGGCCACCGACTGTGCCAGCGGTCGCGTCGACTGGGAGTCGCTGCAGGGCGCCATGCAGGTCCTCGGCGTCTCCGAGGGCGAGCGCGAGGGCATCGTCCGCGTGCTGGCCGCCGTCCTGCATCTCGGGAACGTTTACTTCCATCGCCGGCAGCTGCGGCACGGCCAGGAGGGCGTCGAGGTGGGCTCCGATGCGGAGATCAAGTGGGCCGCCCATCTGCTGCACATCAACGCCGAGGGCCTTCACCGAGCGCTCACCAGTCGCACGACGGAGGCGCGAGCGGAGCGGCTGCACACGCCGCTGGGCATCGACCAGGCTTTGGATGCACGCGACGCCTTCGCGAAGGCCCTCTACGCCGGCCTCTTCAACTGGCTGGTCTCGCGGATCAACTCGATCGTGCAGAAGGGCGGCACCCACGACGCCCACCGCATCAGCATCCTGGACATCTTCGGGTTCGAGGACCTCGCGGAGAACAGCTTCGAGCAGCTGTGCATCAACTACGCCAACGAGAACCTGCAGCTGTACTTCAACAAGCACGTCTTCAAGCTGGAGCAGGCCGAGTACGCCCGCGAGCGCCTCGAGTGGACACCGCTGGCCTGGGACGACAACCTGCCGGTGATCCATCTGCTGGCCAAGAAGCCGGTGGGCATCTGCCACCTGCTCGACGACGAGTCCAACTTCCCGCGCGCCACCGACCTGAGTTTCCTCGAGAAGTGCCACTACAACCATGCGCTGAGCGAGCTCTACGCCCGCCCGCGGATCGGCGCCCAGGAGTTCGGCGTCACCCACTACGCGGGTCAGGTGTGGTACTGCGTGGACGGCTTCCTGGACAAGAATCGCGACGCCCTGCGCGGCGATGTGCTCGAGCTGCTCGCCTCCAGCCGCCTGCCCCTGGTGGGTGAGCTCACGAAGCAGCTGCGCGCCCAGCGGGATGCTGGGAAGACGCTGCCCAAGGGCAGCAACGGACGCTTCGTCACCATGAAACCGCGGACGCCGACGGTGGCCGCCCGGTTTGCGGACTCACTGCAGCAGCTGCTGCAGTCAATGGGCCGCTGCCATCCGTGGTTCGTGCGCTGCATCAAGCCCAACCAGGAGAAGCACGCCCTGCGCATGGACATGCCGTGTGTGCTGCAGCAGCTGCGCTACCTGGGCATGCTGGACACCATCCAGATCCGGCAGCGCGGCTACCCGGTGCGCCTGCGCTTCCAGCACTTCGTGGAGCGCTACCGCCACCTCCTCGCCGCCCCCCTCGCCCGGGGCACGCCCTACCGCGAGCTCTGCCGCGCCCTCCTCGAGGCCATGCCGCGGACGGGCGTCGAGGGGCCGGACTATCAGCTGGGCGCCACGCGAGTCTTCCTGCGCGAGGCCCTTCACCGCGCCCTGGAGAGCGGGCGCACGGAGCGCCTGCGCCGGGCGGCGGTCAGTGTGCAGCGTCATGTGCGCGGCATGCTCGTCCGCCGGCAGCTGGCACGTCGCCAGGCGGCGGCCACCCGCCTGCAGGCCCGCTGGCGCGGTCAGCGGGAGCAGCAGCGCTTCCAGGGGCTGCGCAAGGGCGCCCTCACCGCGCAGCGGATGTGGC
This sequence comes from Drosophila burlai, assembly GCA_008042655.1. Classification (NCBI taxonomy): domain Eukaryota; kingdom Metazoa; phylum Arthropoda; class Insecta; order Diptera; family Drosophilidae; genus Drosophila; species Drosophila burlai. Next base: position 20,760 of record VNJT01010933.1, on the reverse strand, counting down.
GGGGACGCCAGGCGCGGCGGCGGGTGCAGCAGCTGCGATCGGATCACCGGCGGAGGCAGGAGGCGCGCGAGGCCGCCCAGCGGGCACGCGAGGCCCGGGAGGCCAAGCAGGCGGTGCTGGAGCGGAGTCAGCTGAGCTACCTGGACATACCCGCCGAGCTGGCGTTCATCTACTCGAAGCTGCAGGGCTGGTCGCCGCCGCACGGCGACCGTCACCTCGTCAAGGTGCTGGGCACGGTCCCAGGGCCGCCGGCCTCCGCCGTCCAGCTGCCCGAGGACCTCGGTCAGTTCTCCTTCGGCAAGTTCAGCAGCGTCTACTGCAACGGGCTGCGGCTGCAGCCGCGCCGCGAGCCCATCACGGCTCCGTTCCTGTCGCGCGCCGCGTCGCGGGACCAGGACTTCCAGGACGCCCTCGCCGTCTTCAAGCTCATCCTGCGCTGGAGCAACGACAAGTCGCTGGAGGGGGCCAAGGAGAAGCTGCTGGCCGACTACATTGTCCACAAGGCGCTCAGCTCGCGCGGGCTGCGCGACGAGATCCTCGTGCAGCTGTGCAACCAGGTCCACGGCCTGCCTCCCGCCTCCGTGGAGGCGACGCGCCTCTGGCAGCTGATGGGCCAGTGCCTGTGCTGCTTCCAGCCCAGCCCGGCCTTCAGCAAGTATCTGATGCGCTTCGTCGACGACGAGGCCCCCGCCTCGCTCCGCCCGTTGCTCCTGCGCCAGCTGCTCCGGCAGCAGGGCGGCAGCGGTATCGGCGGCTCCTCGGCTCCCGGCGGCGGCGCCAGTCGCAGCTTCGTGCCCGCCTGGCTGGAGTGGCGCTCGTGGACGCGCGGCTGCGACATGGCCCTGCCCCTCACCCTGCCCGACGAGGCCAGCCAGACGGTGGCCGTGGACTCGTGGACATCGTGCGAGGAGGCCGCCGCCCTCGCGGTCTCCTCGCTGGGCGTGGCCAGCAGGGGCTGGACCCTGGTGCTGGACGACGGCCAGCAGCTGACGGACAGCTGCGGCCTGGACTACGTGATGGACCTGATCGCGGAGAAGGAGCTGTGCCCGGCCTTCCCGGCGCCCCGAAGCGATCTGCTGCGTTCCGGCGCCAAGTTTGCGAGGACAACGCTGCCGGAGTCGGTCAAGCGGCCGGCCGGGCCGCCCCCAGCGCCGCCCACCAAGGAGGAGGTGCCGCGCGAGCGTCGAAGCAGCCGGGAGCTGCTCTCCCGCAGCTCTGCGCTGAACGAGCGCTACTTTGAGCGCGAGCCCAGCCCCGGAGCCGGTCCGGGATCGAGCCAGAGTCAGAGTCAGAGCCAGGCCAAGTCGCGCTCCAAGTCACTGGACGATCTGCTGGCCGGCGACATTGCCCCCGTGCCGGCCGACTGCGACTCCTCGCAGGAGCCGCTGCACACGCTGGGCCTCTCGGAGAGCCGCCTCAACGATCGCTACCACTCGGCGGAGCGGCTGGCCCCCAGCATGGGCAAGGAGACGGCGCCGCGCTACCAGAAGTCCCAGCACGCCGGCCGCCGCTCGCATGCCGCCAGCCACGGCTCCCACTCGAGCAAGTACGCCGACAAGGCGGAGTACGCCACCCGCTCCTCGGCCATGTCCGACACGAGCGAGGCTCCCTCGCTGGCCTCGCACGTGCGCCGCGTGCGGGTGCCCTCGCAGGCCTCGGACGTGGACCAGTTCCTCGACGACCTCTTCAGTCCGGTGCTGGATGGCTCCCTGGACGAGCTCTCGGATGCCCGCTCCCTGGCGGCCAGCATTCGCGGCGGCATTCAGCCGGAGGAGCAGTTCGAAGCAGAGTCGGACATGGAGGACGACCTGGAGGACTACATCAATGACATATTCCAGCCCATCGAGTGCCCGGAGAAGCTGGCCAGCAAGGAGCAGCTGGCAGTGGCCATCAAAGGCGGCGCTAAGCCAGCCGAAGCCGCGTCCGATTCCAATTCCGAGTCAGAGATTGAGGATCTGGAGGACTACATCAGCGACCTCCTGCAACCGCTGCCCGTGGCCCAGGGCCTCGAGAAGCTGGCCAGCAAGGAGCAGCTGGCGGTGAGCATCCGCGGAGGCGGCAGCACGGAGACCAACGGAGCCGCTGATCCCCTCATCCACCAGCTGATGCAGCTGCCGGGCTCCGAGACGGAGTCGTCCGCTCCGGGGCTGTACCAGCAGCAGGTGCAGCGCGCCTTCCTCCAGTCGGCGATGGCCCAGAACCTGCAGATCCAGCAGCAGCTCCTCGCCCAGAACCAGGCCCTCCAGACGCTGCTCAGCCAGCAGGCGGCGGCGGCAGCAGCGGCCACCACGACGACGACGACGACGACCGCCAACAACAGCAGCAGCAACCACAACAGCTCGGGCTCACCGCCACCAGCTCCGCCTGGAGGATTGAGTGGCCTGTCGCCGCCGCCACAGTCACCGCTGTCGTCGTCGCCGCTGCGCATGAAGAGCACGCGGAGCAGCCTGGTGGTGATGGAGTCGATGCAGCCGCCGGCGCCGCCACCACCGCCGCCCATGCCGCCGCCGCTGGAGTGCAAGGATCCGTCGGAGACGCGCCACTTCCTCGACCCCTACGGCAGGGCCAAGACCGTGAGGATCGGCAAGTGGCGCTGGCCGCCGCCGCAGGACGAGCCCCAGTTCCAGACCGAGGAGGACTTTTTCGCCTTCAAGATGCGCCAGCAGCAGCGCAAGACGACGCCGCAGGCCCAGCAGCACCTCCATCTCCACCAGCAGCAGCAGCAGCTGCTCCTCTCGAGCAGCGGCAGCAATGGATCCGGCGGACCCGGAGCCACCGCCACGGCCATCGAGTGGGAGGAGTTCGAGATCGACAGCCCCACGCCGCCGCCGATGAGCGGCCAGATGATGCGGAGCAGTCTGCGCCTGGAGACGACCACCACCACCACCACCATGGCGGCCATCAACAGCAGGGAGAGCAGGGAGCACAGCCGGGACACGCAGGATGCGCCCATGCAGAGCATGCAGGTCACCACGAAGCTGGCCAAGAAGAGCTTCGAGATTGGCGCCGACCGTCCGCCGCCCGGCAGCGTCGGCAAGCTGAAGCTCAGCTCCGAGATGCGCCAGCGCCTGGAGCAGGTCACCGCCGGCCACTCGGTGCGCTCCACGGTGTCCACCAAGTCGGAGCAGCGGGCGCCTGCGAAGCTGGAGGACACCCGCAAGCTGATGCTGCAGCAGCAGCTGGGCGGGCTCTTCGCCAGCGTCACCTCTGGCGGTGGTGGGAACTCCGGCCCCGGAGGTAGCTCTGCCACGGGAGGAGCCACTGGCAACGGCACCGACTCCCATGGTCCCACAGTGCGCACCCAGATCGAGCGGATGGAGGGGAAGCTGTCGCCGCCGCCCGCTCCACCGGGCGCCTCTGGCGGCTGGCCGGGAATGCTGCCGCCGGCGCCCAGTGTGCCAGCACCGCCGCCGCCCATCCGGCCGCCCAGCATGGCACCTCCGGCGCCGCCACCGGCACCACAGAGTCCGCCCGCGGCCAGGAGTCCCGAGCCGGAGCCCGACTACCGCACCTCCAAGGAGGCCAAGGAGCATGTGCCGGCCTTCATCCAGCGCCAGGAGCGGGACACCTTCGGTGCAGTGCGTCAGCAGCAGCACCAGCAGATGATGATGATGAGCAGCCACCACCTGCACCTGCACATGGACGGCGACCACTCGGCCTCCTCCTCGCCGGCGGCCGCCGCCTGGGAGCAGTCGGAGCGGGAGAGGTCGCGCAGCAGGAGCAGGAGTCGCGACCGCGAGGACTACTCCGAGTCCGTGTGGGACCGGGCCGAGGTGGAGGGCCCCGCCTCGGCCAGTGGCAGCGAGAAGGAGCGCGAGAAGCGGGAGCGGGAGCGCGAGCGGCTCTACGAGCTGCGCCAGGTGGAGCGCGAGCGGGAGAGCCACAAGGTGTACCAGCCGGCGCCGCCGCGTGTGATCCAGGCCAGCCTGGACACGGCAGGGAGGAGAGGAGGAGAGGAGCGCGCAGGCAGTGGTCTGGCCACCTTCCGGACGCACATGGCCCAGAAGTACGAGCACGAGCGCAAGCGCAAGAGCTCGGCCAGCTCCGGGATGCGCGAGGAGCTGGATTCGATGCACGCGATGACCACGCCGCCGCCCATAGTGGTGCCAGCGCCGGTGCCACCGCCGCCAGTCTCCACCAGCCCGGCGCCGGGAGTGATCAGCTCCTCCAGCGTGGCTTTGGGACTGGGAGCGGGAGCGAGCAGCGCCTGCTTGACCTACAACCGGGTGCCGTGGAAGCTGCGCGTGCGCAAGGAGGTCTTCCAGCCGCACGAACCCATCGGCCCGCCGGTGGCCTTGGATCTGCTCTTCGCCCAGGTGCTGGGCGATGTCTTCGGGGTGACGCCCTGCCTGAGGATCACGCCGCAGGAGAAGAGCTCCGCTTTGAACATGCTGCACGGGCACGGGGTGAGCGTGGACACGCTCTCCGCCCGCAGTAATTCGGGCGGCGTCGCAGGAACTGGAGGAGCTGGAGCTGGAGCTGGGCAGCAGGTGCGTGCCCTGGTCAAGCGGCATCTGGTGGACATGGCCCGCGACTGGCCGCTGTACTTCGCCCGCCTGTTCGCCGTGCAGGGCGCCCCCCTGTATCCGGACGTGAGCATCATGGGCGTCTCCCACAGCGGCCTCTACCTGGCGCGCCGCGATGCCGACTACCTGATCGTGGTGCAGGCCATCTCCTTCGGGGAGATCCAGAGCGCCGTCACCCTGCCGCGTCCGGCTGCCCTGCAGCTGAATCTGCGCAACGGCAAGCACCTGGCGCTCCATGCCGCCCGGGCAGCCGCCATCCAGTCGATGGTCACCAGCTTCGTGCAGGAGTTCCGCAAGGTGAGTGTGTGTTCCGCCTTAAAATGTGTATTTTTATTTATTTTTAAATTTATTTGATTTATTTTTAAATTTATTTGATTTATTTTTAAATTTATTTTATTCATTTTTAAATTTATTTTATTCATTTTTAAATTTATTTTATTTATTTTTACATTTATTTCAACTGCATAATTTATTTTCTAAGCAATTTCTAACCATGAACTTGGGTTTATTTCGAACTAAAAACTAAATAGGAAAGTTCTTCTGTATATTATTTTTTGCTTGACTTTCTCTTTTTTTAGTCTTTGACTATCATAAATTATATATTTTATATTCATTTTTCTCGCTTAAAAACTTTATTAAACATTTATTTAAACTTGTGAAAAGCCTTCGGAAAAGTCTAAAAGTATGCAAGAATTTTCCAAATAGCTCAAAGTCTTCGAAGCTCTCAACAGAGGCAACAAACAGTAGAAGAGTTAAGGAAAGCTTCAAGCATTTATTCCTTTTAAAATTAAATTTTAAATTTTAATTTAAATAATAAACTTGAAGATCATTTAATTAGGGCAAAATATGGCTTTAAGTTTACCTAAAATTACTTAAAAAGAAAAAGATAAAGAAAAGAAAGCTTAAAATACTCTTTTTGGTGACACTGATCTTTACCTCGCCTTGAGTTTGTTGCAACCAATTTAAGCGACTTTATTAAATTAATGTAATTTATATATATTTCTAAATATATTTATTAATATATATTTCTAATTATATTTATTAATATATATTTCTATTACAAAACAGCTTAACGTCAGCTGTCAGCTCCAAAATAATTGGCATTAATTGCATGAATAATTGTGGCCATAAATAGTGCGGCCTTTGAGGCGAACAAACAAACGTTTTCTCGGCCTCCAGATAATGCCAGCTAATTGGGTGATTTTCAGCTGATTTTCAGCTGATTTTGAGTTAATGTTGAGGTGTTGCTGCATCTATATAGTAAATCATACCTCGTTATAGGGCAGGAAAAGCCACTAATCACAGCTGGGCGATCGAGTGTTTTGCTGTTTGCAGAAACAGAAATTCATTTGTCTCGAGTATCGAATGCTTGGCTGCGTAAATCTGTGGATCTGTGGATCTGGTTTGCTTTTCTTTTTGCACGCCTTGAAGCTCAGTGGGCTCCAGTGGCTCCCCAGCTAGTTTCCAGCGCCATTTAGGCATCTGGCATCCTCTGCGCATGGATGCGATTCATAGTTGGCGCACGTCCATCACTCGCACTCCAACTCCAGTCTAGTGTTTACTTTTGTTTTCTCTTTTCTTTTTCTTTTGTTGTTATTTTGTGTCTGAAAAGGTAGGCACGCTTGCGGGTTACTCTCTATATTTTATTGTATTTTTATATTTAATTATTTTTTAAAATTTAAATTGAAATTTAATTAAAGTTCCATGCTTACAAGGCTCCTCTGCTGCAATAGTTACGTTCCCAGTGCAAAGCAAGTCTAAGCAAGTCCATGGAATCCTAAGAAATATTGACTTATCGATATTCTATCAATAACTGATATAAATCGATATTTTAAAATTTCAATATATGTGCTTCAAATCGATGTACAGCTTAATATATGGCAACTGTATCGATAATCTAAATCGATATCGATTTTAAAATTTCAATATATGTGCTTCAAAACGATATACAGCTTAATATATTGCACTGTATCGATAATCTAAATCGATATCGATCTATCTCTACTGGCCTTAGGGTATTTCCTGTTCGTTTTACAGCAGGGCTTTTTTCATTTCATTTTTGTGAGTGATCAACGAAATGTTTTCCATTTCCCGACTATTTTTTTGGTGTGTTGTTCAAGTTGTTTTTCTTTTTTAATTCAATTCATTTTATGCGTGAAAACTCGTCAAACGCCCGACCAAAGCCACTCGGAGCGGTCAGAGAGAGAGAGAGAGAGGCGCCGAAACAGTTATCTCAGCAGGGAATGGGAATGGGGATCCGAATTCGAATTGTGATGGACTGGAAGTGGGCTGTGGGCAGTGGAGAAAGACTTTCCGCTCGGCGAGAGCCGGGAGAGTGGCGAGAGAGAGCGAGCAGGTTTCCACTCAACTGCCGCTCTTTCTTTCTCTCTCTCAGGGTTCTGCTCCGCTGCGAGTGAAATGGCCAGTCTTTAGTGGCTCTTGGCTCTTGGCTCTCTCCGGCGGCCCAGTCCGGTCTGGCCACCGTTTCGGCCAGTTTTTTAGCCAGCTTTTAGCCAGCTTTTTCAGTTTTCAGTTTCTCGGTTTCTCGGCTTCTCGGGTTCCCAGTTTCCCAGTTTCTCGGTCTTCAGTCTTCAGTTCAGTTGTTACGTCTGCGCGGTAACGGCACCACGCAGCGCTCGCTCTCCGCGAATCCGAATCCGACTTTGATTTGGACTTTAAATTTGAATTTGAATTGAAATTTAAATTTGAATTTGAATTGAAATTTAAATTTGAATTTGAATTCTTCTGACCAACTTGAGCTTGAATTTTCTTAATTTTTTTGTGTGTGTGCCCGTGCTCTGTGCTTTTCCCTAAACTGGGGTCCAGGTGCGGCACCGTGTGACCCAGTAAATTGTAAATCGTAAACAAATCGTATGACAAATCGGAATCTGAAGTGGCAGGCGGAGTTTCCCCAGACAGGGCTCCTCCGCCTCCTCCTCCTCTCTCTCTATCTCTCTCTCTCTGTGTGTGGCAGCAGTTCGAAGAAACACTTTCCAGGGGCAGTTTGTTTGGTGGCTTGGTTAGCGAAGAATTGCTAAGAAGACAGCCAGGGAAATTGTAGACTCTCCAATAGGTGTAAGATTCAACAGTAGCTGTTTATTGTCTAAAGTTAACAATTATTTTGTTATCTTCTTGCAAGTTATTAATTATTTACTTAACTCAGTTTATTGCAGTTTCATTTGCTGTAAAGATTTGAGAAGAAATTCGCTTTAATTTGGTTTTAAGGAAACTACTAGAAGATATTTCGATTTTTTTTATATTATATTTATATAAGTAAAGCCTTAAAAGTGCCTCAACATTAGGAGAATTAATATTATTATCTATTTAAATAATATTATTAATATATTTAGATATTATTATCTATTTAAATAATATTATTTCTCGCAATGCTGTGGCTCTTTAGGGCTCTTTAAAGCTCTTTAATTATATGAAAAATCTGTAACTAAGTGAGAGTATATGAAAAGAGGGATTTTAGGCTGATTAAAATGAGTTTTGAGCTTGGGAAATTAATTAGCAGCTAATATATGGAGTGGGATTTTGGTAGAAGGAAGAATTAATTATTTGAATTAATTATTATAATTATTATTATTTTTATTGCACTAACAAATATAATTTTGTATTACAATTTGTTAAGCCAGCGAGACTAAGGCCTTCAGGCTAATTATTATAATTATATAATAAATTATAATTAGGAATTGTTAAACAAATAATTTAGGAAGGAATTGAAGCCTTTAAGGTGGCAATGAATTTAATGAATGAATTGAAAGCTCACTGCTTTATCTTAAAATAAGCCTTCAAGGGTTAAGATATTACAGCAAATAAAGGGATAAGTACTCATTATAATGAGAGATAGATACAAAGAGATATAGATACAAAGATATATAGATAGATATTCCAACAATAAGACACTCACAAATAGTCCCTGAGTTACCTCACTCCCTCAAGGGGCATCCCCGCTGCTGCTGTGGCTCCAATCCCCTTCAATCCCCTCCCCTATTCGCATCCAATCACTTACTATATATAGATATAGTATCTGGCATTTATAATTGATATTTTCGATATTTTGCGAACTGCTCCACTGCTGCAGGAGAGACAAACGATCTGCCGCCGCCGTGGAAACCGTTGAAAAACCATCAACTCGAGTGGAAAGACAAACTGCAATGGCAAATGGCATGGCAAATGGCAAATTAAAATAAATTGAGGCAGAAAAGCGTAAAAAACGAAATAATAGACGAGAGACGAGAAGGAAAACAAACACGCGGCACGCATTTAACAACTGCAACTTGCATTGCATTGCACACATCGCAGCAAACAACGAAAAGTTGCAAAAATTACAGAAAACAGAAAACTGAAAACAACAACTGAGCAAACGCTGCTGCTGCTGTGCAGTGTCCGATCCACTCCAATCCAATCCAATCCAATATAATCCGAGGCACCATCATCCAAGCCCAATCCCAAACCATTCCAATCCGTACGCCGTGCCGCTGCGGTTCGTTCGCTGTCCGATTTTCCTCGGTTTCTGTGTGCTTTTCGTGTGTGTTTTTCCACGTTTTTCCGCTGAGCAAACATTCATTATGGTCGTCGTCGTCGTGTGATAGCCAGGCAGCAGGTGGAAAGGAGCGCCCCCGTGCCCGTGCCGACTGACCATCACAATGCAGTAACTTTCACTGCCTATGGCCCATGGTCGCGACCCAAGAGAGAGGGGTAACCATCGAGGATGTCGCAGAGCGTGCGGGCCAGCAAGTCCTCCTCCTCCGCTTCCTCCGCCTCGGCGTCCTCCGGGGGCAGCGTGCCCCACAAGTTCAGCAGCATTGTCAACAAGGTGGAGTCGCTGATCAGCAAGATGCACCACGACAAGGTCAACAACTTTAAGCTGCTGCAGCAGCAGGCACGAGCTTCAAGTGGGGATCAGCGGAGGGAGGAAGATGAGCAGGAGCCGCAGCAGGAGCAGGAGCAGGATCGAGAACAAGAGCCAGAGCAGGAGCCAGAGTGCAAGTGCGCCTCGCTGGACTCGCTGAACAACCTCACAGAGGACGAGGAGCACGAGATGCTGTACACGGACTCGGATGATGCGGAAATAGCCCACATCACGGGCACCACAGCGGCCCAGGTGCATCATGCCCAGATGCAGATGCAGCACCACCAGCAGCTGCAGCTGCGACGCAGCGATCTCGACCAGCTCACGAATGAGAGCATCAGGGAGCTCAACGAACAGTGCTGCGGCTCCATGGGCGACGCTCTGCTGGCAGCAGATCCCCCAGGACTCAATGGGGACAATGCCTGGAGCGTGGAGGAGGACATTGTCTACAAGTGCTGCACCACAGCCACCCTCACCTCCAACTCCTCGGCGGGCAGCCTGTGCGAGCAGTGTTGCCTGGAGGAGCAGCTCAGCTTCAAGCTGCAGCTGGGCGTCCAGCGGGACGACAATAACAATGACCACGAGGAGGAGCAGGAGCAGCAACAGGAGCAGGAGCAGGCAGAGCGGGTGCCTAGTGTGGATGCTGTGCCACCTGCTGTTGCTGCTGCTGCACCTGCTATTGCCACAGCTCCTGGCCTCCCCCTGACCATCAGCAAAACCCGGCGGGTGAGCAATGCCAGCAGCGGTTCGGTCAGTCGCATGGAGACGATCCTCGAGGAGCCCACAGAGTCCAAGATATCCGTGAAGGAGATACTGGCGCGCTTCGAGACGATGAACTCCAACGAGGTAAAGCGGAGGGAGGGAGCTCCCAGTATTTTTTGATATATTTTCCTATGATTTCCCTCACCGTTTAAGCTGGCACCTTTTCAATTTTCACTGAACGAGCTGGGGGCAGGCATAAACAAACACCAGGCGGGGGGGCTCCCGCAGACAGATGAATGAATGCTGGGGGCTAATGTTAGGGGGCCTCTAACGGTGTTATTAAGTCGACACATAATCGCATTATTAGCGTGGCACAAAGGCAGCAGCAGCAGCAGCCCAGCCAACCCAGTACCCCTTCGGCCTACTCAAAGTCACTCGCATCTCTCCATCGCTCCAACTCTCCGTCTTACATCACCTGGTTAGAGCTCGAACCTGGCCCGGCCTGGCCTGGCCTGGTTGGTGGGCTAATTAGCGGTTCAACTGGCCATCTCTCGGGCGTCGATTATGCAAGTGCTGCAAGTGATACATTAAGCCGGACACCCAGCCGCAGTCTCACGAATAAACATTGTCAGTTGGAGATGGAGTTGAACCCCGAACCGAGCCTCAATTGCAGATGCTGCTTTGAAACAGTTTTTGTAATTAATTTTTCGAAATTTTCAGGGTTAATTTCCCTGGTTTTTCTCTGACTTCTATTTAGCTGTGAGCCTGGAAAGCACTTCCTTGAATTGCAAACCTTGATTCAGGCTTTAGTTTTCTCCCAGACTCGGAAGCAGGCTTTTCATAATTAATTCCTACACCTGAAGTAGCTCCTAATCGAATGAGGAATATAAACCCGAACCAATCTCAATCTTGAGGTCACTTGAAGTTGACCGGAAAATGGAGCTCGGTCTCAACCTGGTCCGGATTCGGATTCGGATTCCCTCTAGAAAAAGCAGCGATCGTGCTGGATCAGCGGAGATGCCATCACGTTGCCATCACGAGAGAGACTCTCGAGTTGAGTTCGATGACCAGGCCGAGGGAAAGACGATAAGAAGCACTCGGTGCCGAGATGGAGTGACCCACAAAGATAGTACATTATGGCTTATGGTACGCGTGAGCTGAGCAGAAAGCAAAAAACAATATAAAATTCAACTGTAATTTGATTTCAATAATTTAATTACACTCTTTTCGCTGTGCTGTTGCTGTGCTGTTGCTGTGCGTTTTTATGGCCTCCGGCCGCCTCCGGCCGCCGCTTTGTTTCGAGCTTTGAGCGATACTCTCCATCCGCTGCAGTTTTTGGTCTTTGGTCTTGGTACCGCTTGGAGTCCAGATAGCCAGATAGCCGGACAGGCATTAATTCGAATTTTAATTAACTCGCGCTGGCCAAACAAAGAAAAGCGCACATACTTCGTACTCGCACATCGTTTTGTATGAAATAACAGCGCACAGCACACCGAACGGGCAGCCAGCCGAAAAGAAAGTTTTTTTAGCGGTCACTTGGAAATTACACTCCAAATTTAACTCTTGTTTTTCCTCTATGCGAATTCTCGCTGCAACTGGAGCAGCTGGTGTACGATTCAGGCCATCTGACCCACTTGCCGCCAGCCCAGTTCCACCCAGCTCCACTCTGCTCTACCGAGCTCCCCTTAGTTCTACCCATCTCCACTCTGCTCCAGTCCAGGCCAGTCCAGTCCAGTCCAGTTCCATGCCCATTTATAGTAAAGCCAGATCAGGAGGCCGCTGTTTTCTTGACAGCCACGATCTGATCCAGACAGGCTCCGGGATTAGGCCTCTGAAACTAGGTGATCCTTGTCCCCAGGCAGAGATCTAAGATCTAAGATCACAGAACTCGAAATTCGGGGTATTTCTACCACTTGAAGAAAAAGTATTTCATCTACATGTATTATGTATTATATAGATTATTATTATATATATTTTATATGCATTTCCATGCTCTATATAATAATATTTACGAGGGACATCAGCACACATAAAGCGCTCTCTGTCATACGGAAAATATTGTAAGGTTTCATTTATTCGAAATTAAACTAAACACAAACTATAGAATTAAATCATTTATCGTATTTCTTTGCATGTTTTTTATTTGTAGACTAAATTGAAATATAAATTCAACCTTTTATATTAATTTCTCAAGACTTAATTTCAATTAATTAATAGCTTAAAGCTTAAAGAGTCTTCCTTCCAACGTTTAAATATTGATTTATAAATCGCTTTTTCAATCGTATTTATTTTTATGTTATTCATGCAACTTGGGAACTTTTGTAGCGAGTTTTTGTTGATTTAATCAGCACAAATCGTTAATCTAACTCATTTGTTCTCAGGGCTAATCTCGCCTTGTGCTTTGTCCAAATTAAAAACCAAAATTTCAAAAAGCAATATGGAAATATTTTGATTACACAAGTTAAGTCTTTTTAAGGCACTTTATTTCACTTTTCATGTACCCTGGCCTGCGGTTTGCCCAATCGCAGTTGAGAAATCCACAAAAACACTACAAGAAAATCATGTCTGCATATTAACCAACGAAACAAAGCGCTGTTATGTTTCATTTCCCGTTTTGGATTTGGCTTAAAAACATGTAAACAGCCAGAAAAAGAATAAAAAAAACTCGGGGGACAAAGCTGACAACAAACAAAAGAGAATCAATCGATTCTTGACGATCTCTCGCACAAAATGATGCCAATCTGGTGGATTTATTTCAAAGCAAACAATCTGCATTTACAAACCAGTTACTGAAGTGTGGGCTTTGCCTCGATATTTTCCCATTTTCCTCTAGCGGCTGTCCAAAATTTCAACAATGCGCATAATTTTTCGCAAATATGGCCGCCGGCTTGAGCTTGAGTTGAGTTGATTGATTGGTGAAAGATTTCCGCTTTCATAAACAACAAACAGCAAACAACAAACAGCAACTTTTACTAGGCAAAGGCTTTTCTCGCATGAGAGTGCATGTATCCCACAGATACAGATACAGATACAAATGTATCTGCAGCTGGCTGCGTGTTTCTGTGGGGGCGTCGCTCAACAAAATAAAATAAAATAGAAAGCAAATGCAACAAATTGCGCCAAATAATAATTAAGAATGCAAGCAATAAAAGTGAAAAATCGACAATCGAAACACTTTCGTTGCCGAAAAGCCAGGCGATACGATCCTCGTCACCGGTCAATATGTGAGCATAAATCATCAATGCCGTGGCCACGCCAGTCCCCGTCCAGTCCGGTCTGGCCCCGAACCCATCCATGTGCCAAGTGGCAACTGGTTGCGCTCCAAGCGGGCCGAAAAAGGCGCCCAGCAACTTTCACATGCCATTGACATGGCCATCGAGTGGCTGCGAGCTGCGAGTTGCGCCTTGCAAGTCAATTAACAAATTGCAGGCTCTCCCAGCTGCAGAAAATGAATATATGGCCAATAATTGGCACCCAGGAAGGGGGCTTTCGAGTCATCATTCTCTTTGATTTTTAGTATTTTTAGTAAAGATTTCCTTTATTCATCTTTAGTTTTTAATGATGTAATTGCTCTGAAATACCAAATATCCAAGTAAACTCCTTCTTAAAACCCCCTCATTCCCTCTTCTCATTCCTGCAGTCACAATCCAAGGCCTCGACCCTCTCCTCGGGCGCTCGGGCCGCCGCCCAGACTTTGAATGTGCCGCTGGAGCGCCTGGAATCCCGCCAGGCGCACGCCCAGCGCACCGAGCACACTCAGAACGAGGAGCTGCACCATCACCTGCAGCAGCAGCACCAGCAGCAGCAGCTGGAGGATGCCCTGGAGGAGCAGCAGCTCCAGCAGCAGCAGCAGCTGGCCGCCGAGCACCATCAGTCAGCGGGACAGCGGTACATGAAGCAGCAGAGTTATCTGCACTCCGCCCGCAAGTCCAATGCCGGCCAGCAGCAGCAGCTGCAGCAGCAGCAGCAGCCTGCCTCCCTGACCAATGGCCAGGCCCACCAGCAGGAGCAGCTCCAGCTGCAGCAGCAGCAGTCGCAGTCGCTGCCGCCGCACCACGACCTGGACGCCAACTATCTGCAGGAGGAGAGCAATGGCGGCACACCGCCCTCGGTGACTAAGTACTCGCTGCTCCAGTTCGCCATGCAGCACTTCCGCAATGAGTAAGAGTCTCCTCTCTCTCCTCTTAAAGGTCTCCTCTAACACCTCTCTCCCTTTGTGTCCTCTCCCCACAGCCAACTAAGGGACGCCGATCGGCACCACGAGCGGCACCAGTCCTCCTCCGCCGCCAATCGCTCCTACGCGGAGCTGGTCAAGTGGCAGGGCCATGCCATACGCCTGCCGCTGCTCCGTCTGCCCAACGACCTGGCGCCGCTGGCTCTCGAGTGCTTCGACTGCATCCTGCGCTACTGCGGCGACATACCGCTGGATCCCGACCTCACCGAGGTCAAGTGCGTGTACACGGTGCTGATGGTGAGTGTTCAGTGAGCAGGTTTTTGAAACCGGAAATGCGGTGGGGGGAGCATCTGCTCCACTTTCTAGTGCAAAGGGGGTCTGGGGGTTGAGAGTTCAGAGTGGTTCTTAGACCTAAACTATAGCAGACGAGATGTGAGCTTGGCTTAGACATATTTCCATTATTTTCTACACACAGAAAGCAGGTTCCTTATAAAATTCAAAGAGTGAGCGGGAAATAGTTGAAACTTTCCACTAATCTCTTTCGTTGTCAATTTTACTAAACGTTTTTGGCCAAAACTATTTAAATGGTCTTCCGGAACAAACAAGACACTCGATCAATTCCGGTTGTTGGACAGAAACTTGCCCAAACCGAACCGGAAGAGGATGAGTGAGCGGGCACAGGAAGTGGGAAAGCATATATTTTTTTGGCAGCTGCAAATTATAGAAAAATATGTAACCATTACCCTTCCCTCCATCTCCCTTACAGCACTGCCACAAGTATCTGGCGCTGCGCGACGAGGTCTACTGCCAGCTGATGAAGCAGACGACGGCCAACAGGTCACCCTGTCCGGACAGCTCGCAGCGCGCCTGGCGCCTGCTCAGCATCCTGGCGGCATACTTTGGCTGCTCGGACGCCCTGCGTCCCTACCTGATGGAGCACTTGACATCGGCGGCCTCGGACAGGCGACGTTCGTGCCACGGCACCGCCGCCGTCTGCCTGACGAACCTCCGCAAGACAGCCCGCTGCGGCGGGCGCAAGAATGTGCCCAGCGTGGAGGAGGTGACTGCGGTGTCCGCGGGAAGGTCGGCCAGGAGGCAGATCTATCGACTGCCGGGCGGAGCCGAGAGGGTGGTCAATACCCGCTGCTCCACCGTGGTGGCCGATGTCATTGCCGAGCTGTGCGCGTTGCTCGGCGTGGAATCGGAGGCCGAGCAGCAGGAGTTCTCGCTGTACTGCATCGTCCAGGGCGATGCCTTCACCATGCCTTTAGCGGCCGACGAGTATATCCTCGACGTGACCACGGAGCTGCTCAAGTCCGGCCAGCCCTTCTACCTGATCTTCTGCCGCTCCGTGTGGCACTTTGCGCTGAAGCGTGAGCCGGCTCCGATGCCGCTGTACGTGGAGGTGCTCTTCAATCAGGTGGCGCCCGACTATCTGGAGGGGCTGCTGCTGGAGCTGCCGGGCAACGGGGTGCCCGTGCCGGAGATGGTGCGCGACATGGCCCGGATAGCGGCCCTGCTGCACCGCGCCGCCGACCTGAGTCACGTGCCCGCCATGAAGGAGATCAAGTTCTTGCTGCCGAAGCCGGCGCTGGGCATTCGCGAGATCCGGCCCGCCCAGTGGGTGGGCCTGGTGCAGTCCGCCTGGCCGCAGGTGGCCAATCTGAGCCCCGGCCAGGTGAAGGCCCAGTTCCTGAACGTGCTGGCCGCCTGGCCGCTCTTCGGCAGCAGCTTCTTTGCGGTGAAGCGCATCTGGGCCGAGGAGGGGCCGCATGTGGAGGACAATCACAGCCCGATGTGGCGGGACCTCATCCTAGCACTGAATCGGCGCGGTGTGCTCTTCCTGGACCCCAATACGCACGAGACCCTGCAGCACTGGAGCTTCATGGAGGTGATATCCACGCGCAAGGTGAGTTATCAGCGTAGAAAATGTTGATTTATCGCAACTAAAACGATATTTAATGGGATATAAATCGGTGTAAATCGATCTTCTGTTTCAATTATCGTTTTATATTAATCGAAAGTTGATATTTGAGTTTAAAAATGGACATTTATCGATTTTTAATATATGTTTTTATCGATATTTTCGAACTCAAGGTGAGTTATCAGAGTATTTATCGAAACTAAATCGATATTTAATGGGATATCAATTAGGCAAATCGATCTTCTGTTTCAATTATCGTTTTATATTAATCGAAAGTCGATATTTGACATTTATCGATTCTGAAAATATGTTTTTATCGTCATTTTTGCTAAACTTTCTTCAATAAAATTAAATAAAATAAATTAATATAATAATAATAAAATCAATATTAATTCATGCTCTTCCTGCAGGTTCGCTCCGAGGACGGCGCCCTCTTCCTGGACATGAAGGTGGGCAACCTGATGCAGCAGCGCGTCATCCGCGTCCAAACGGAGCAGGCGCACGAGATCTCTCGCCTGGTGCGCCAGTACATCACCATGGCCCAGATCAGTCAGCGCGACAAGCGGGAGCTCAACTAGAAGCAGGAGGAGGCCCGGGACGAGCTTAGTCCTCCTCGATCAACGAACATTAGCTTAGCGCTATGCTTAACGTACACCCATAATTATTATTATGTTTATTCGTATCGATATTTCGTATTTCGTATTTCGTATTGAGTTATTCTCTCTCCACACGCATATTTTTTTCGTCGCTTTGTAAGTCGTAAGTCCCCCTACGTTTATATTTATTTTTTGATTCACGCCCACGTCCAAGTGCTGGCTTCCGTAACCCGTACGAACCCGTACTCCCCCGGTGGCGCTACGCTGGCCATATACAGAGATGATCCCTCCTCCCGTCTGTTTTTGTCTGTCTTAATTTTAAGTGCAAACCAAGTGCAATCCCCCCTTCAGATCCTGTCCCCCCCTCGATCAACGATTCTTTTAGCACCTAAGAGTAGCGCAAACTTTATTATTACAATTATTATTATCATTATTATTATTCTATTTTTTTTGACATTTGTTAAATTGAAAATTGCCTAGCTTAATCCCCAAAATTTATTATAAATAAATACAATTTATATATGTATGCAAAAAAAAAGGAAGAGTATGTGTAACCAGGGGATGGGAAGTCCTTGTATCTCTGCATCCTTTGCAGACTTCCCATCGACTCCCCCGAAGCTCCCCCGATAATGGATTCCCCCATTAGTCAGATGCTTGCCTATATTATATTTGGTATGAGTTGATCGCTGTCATCCTCCTCGTCGTCCTCGTCCTCGTCCTCCTCATCCTCATCGTACTCGCCCTCGTCCTCCTCGTCCTCGTCCTCGTCATCCTCCTCCTCGTCCTCCTCCTCGCCGCCGCCGCCGCCTCCGCTGGGCCTGTCCTTGTGGCCGGTCACGGATGTTGCAGCTGGCGCCAAAGTTGCCTTTGTCTGCTCATGGGCAGTGGGGGCTGGCGAGGGTGGAGGTGGTGGCAGTGCCACACTTGTTGCATTACCCTTTACGGATGCTTTTTCCCCGGATGTTGCTGGCGTGGCTGATGGCGAGGCTGGAGCAGGAGCAGGGGCGGGTGCTGGCGTGGTGCTGGCACGCCTCGTTGTAACGGCGCTTAACGCTTCATTAGTCGCATTGTGGCTGCCAGCTTCAGTTGCCGCCACTGTCGGCGTTGTGGCCGTGGTGCCGAGAGCCATGAGCCCTGCTGCTCCTGCTCCTGCTCCTCCTGCTCCTGCTCCTGCGGTTGCCACAGCTGCGGTGTCATTTGTCCGGCGCTCCGGCTCGTTAGCCGTCGGCAACTTTTCCGCCTTGCTGTCATCGGGCACACCTGCGTCCACATCCACATCCCCATCCCCATCCACATCCAAGTCGAGCTCGGGCTCCAGTGTGGGGGGCGTGATGCGCGGCGGCGCCACCGAGGTCAGCAGAAAGTCATCGCGTATCTCGCAGTTCTTGCCCAGAAATCCCTGCCGGCAGTGACAGCGGTAGCTGCCATCCTCGCGGCTCAGCGACATGCACTTGCCCTCGTTCTCGCACGTGTCCGGATGCTCCAGGCAGTAGGTGAGCTCTGCGGGGGGATTGTGTGGTTGGTAGGGGAGTTGTTTTGCTGGTTTCACTAGTTTCACTTGTCTCCCTTCGCCTCTCGGCCATACTCACTCTCGTCGCAGAGCATGCCACCCCAGCCGGGATGGCAGTTGCATTCCCACGGCGCCTCGCAGTCTCCATTGGCGCAGCCCGGATAGGGGAAGCACTTGTCGCACTGGCTGCCCGTCCAGCCCACCTTGCAGCTGGAGGAGGAGGAGGAGGAGGAGAGAGCATGGTAACCGATATCACTGAAACCCTACTGACTGTGGTTACTCACCGGCACTCGCCTGGCTTGCGGCAGTAGCCGTGCTGCTTGCTGCAGTCCGGATCGCAGATGGCTGCCAGAGAGAGGTAAAGAGGAATATCAGGATAAACCTAACAGCTAGAGCTGAAGCTGTCTCCTTGCTACTACTTACGCGTCTGGCAGAGCAGCCCCGTGTAGCCGGGCAGGCAGAGGCACTCCAGCGGCTTGTTGCAGCTCCCATGCTGGCAGCCCGGCATGGTGGCGCACTCGGAGCAGGTGCGTCCTGCATAGCCTATGCGACAGCGACACTCTCCGGGAGCCTCACAGTAGCCCCGCGTGCTGTGGCAGCCACTGCGACAGCTGGCTGGAATCAAGTTTATGAGGTTATGAGAGGAGCAAAGGCAGGTGCGATTCATTGCTTACGTTCCGTGCAGAAGAGTCCCGCCCAGCCAGGCTTGCAGATGCACTCGAAGGGCTTGGTGCAGCCGCCATGCTGGCAGCCCGGCAGAGGGATGCACTTGTCGCACATCTCGCCACTGTAGCCAATGCGGCACCTACACTCCCCCGGACGCTGGCAGTACCCTTGGGGGGAATGGGAAGTGAAGAGAGGAAGCTCAAGGTTAAGCTGGATCTAGCTGGGGTTCTCCTCACTCACCATTCATGGGATCGCAGCCACGGCGGCACATGGGCACCTGGCAGAGATCACCCTGCCAGCCGGGCAGGCACTTGAAGTCGCCCTTGTCATCGCAGATGTAGTGAGCGTTCTGCTTCTGCTTCTGCGACTTCTCGCAGGCCTGAAGTTAGGTCAGAGTCTGGCTTGAAATCCTTCGCTTTTGCACGGCTATACAAACTCACCCTTTGCTTCCAGAGGGGCACATTCGAGTTGGTGCTTTGGCGGGCCTCGAAGTTGCGTCGGAAGGCAGCGGCGCTGGAGATGATCAACAGCAGCAGGATGGTCACCAGCTGCCCAGGCAACATGGCTACCAGGGATGTGGGAGCTTTGTCTTGAGGAATCTCGCTGTAAACAAGTCACTCTGATAGATCAGAGAGCCTTCTTCTTCTGCAAGAGAAGATGAACTCTTAGGCTGCAAGTCTTTAGAAAACGAAAATGCTTTCGGCCAGGTCTAGAAACCAGAGACCGTACACCGCAGACCGTTAAAAGAAATCGACGCGACGACGGCCCGTCACAATTAACATGTTCGAAGAAAGACAACTTTCCTCGCGGCCACAACAGCGACTTCTGATGAATCACCTGGGCCACAAGAAGGCACTGCTGACGGGCTCGGAGACTGGCTGCCTAGCAGATCGATTGGAGGAATGCAAATCGAGAACGGGAATCACTTTTCTGGCTCAGCTGCAGGTGCTCCTCGGACAGGTGCTCCTCTGTCTGGCTTCGCTTTGGGACTAATCAATTAGCCGCCAGCTCTGGCTGTGCCTCGTTCTTCTGCGGCCATAGCCACGCTCTTTTTGCGGCTTTCTTCTGCTGCTGAAGCCCAGCTCTTTCTACACCTTTCTTCTGATAAAGAGAGAGCGCGGAAGAGAAAGAAAAAGAGAGAGAGAGAGCTTGGCACCTGGAAAATTGGGTCAATCGGCTGAGAGAGCTCCACTCGCTCGGCTAAGTCGCATTCCCCCGGTGGAAGTCACGGCACAGTGGGTGCAACGGCGATTTTTGAAAATTTTAATAATGGAACCCCTTACATTTTTGTTTTACAAAAAATGGGTCGCATTTTTGGCTTAAAAATCGCGGACAACTTCAATGGTTTTTTGATCATAACTTGGCTTAAACTCAACCGATTTCAGTCTTCGTTTTTTCTTCCGAGTTTTAATAGATTAGTTTTCTGCATATTTCTGCATTTAAAACATTTTTTTTTGTTTTAATTTGAGTCTTTAATTACATCTGCCATTTTGTCCCAATATTGCAACACAGCGATGGCGGCAATTAAGATGCCATTTTGTCCCAATATTGCAACACAGCGATGGCGGTAGGTAGATGCCATTTTGTCTCAATATTGCAACACAGCGATGCCGGTAGTAAGTTGCCATTATGTCCCAATATTGCAACACAGCGATGGCGGTAGTAAGATGCCATTTTGTCCCAATATTGCAACACAGCGATGGCGGTAGTAAGATGCCATTTTGTCCCAATATTGCAACACAGCGATGGCGGTAGTAAGATGCCATTTTGTCCCAATATTGCAACACAGCGATGGCGGCAATTA